>PVKM010001071.1:0-66111 GCA_004027735.1 Carollia perspicillata
AATTTTATTTATTTATCTTTAGAGGGGAAGGGAAGGAGAGAGGGAGAGAAATATCAATGTGTGGTTGCCTCTCATGGGTCCCCTGCTGGGAACTGGCCTGCAACCCAGGCATGTGCCCTGACTGGGAATCGAACTGCGATTCTTTGGTTCACAGGCCCGAGCTCAATCCACTGAGCTACACCAGCCAGGGCATAAATGTAATATTTTAAAAGTATAGACAGATTTCTGTCCTAAGGAAACTTGCTATGTTTCTAGTAAGGTGGGATTTATACACATGAAGCCCTTAGATAATAATACTGGGATATATAAAAACAGATACTCTTCTGTAATTTATAATGTACAAAAAAAGGCTTTACAGATCAGAATGGTGCAGCATAAATTTGAGGGGAGCCTGGAATTTCATTTAGAGGGAATGCTTGTGTATTATTGGAAGCAGCAAGTTAGACAGGAATTGTCAACTGATTACAGTTTAGGATCAAAGTAGTACTTGTTGATGGCCATTGTGTCTATACTTTTGGGACTAGGAGAATGTTGTATATGACAGAATCAGAAACATCCAAAAGGGATCCAATCTAGAGAGGAAGATGGTGAGTTGTATATGACCTACATGGAATTTGAGATAATGGTTGCTTTTTAAACAAATTCCTTTAGTAGATGAACTGGAGCTTGCATTAGAAGGATAAAAGTAAAGTGTAATTGCCAAATGATAATTGCAGCTATCAGTATGAATGATTTTTCTGAAATAGTATAAAGGGTAAAAGTATACATATATAACATAATAATGTCTATTCCAAATACTGCTTTAGTGAAGTTGCAAACTCTGATTAATAGCTGAAGTGATGGAAATAGACAAAATTAAAAATTTTTTATTTAGTTAGTTTTTTTATCCTTGCCCAGGGACATTTTTTTAATTGCTTTTTAAAAGAGAAGGAGGGAGAGAGGAAGGAGGGAGAGAAACTTTGATATCAGAGAGAAGCATCAATTGGTTGCTTCTGAGATGCATCAGGACCGAGGATTGAACTTACAACCTAGGCATGTGTCCTGACAGGGAATCAAACTCGCAATCTTTAGATTACAGGACAATGCTCCAACTAACTGAGCCATATCAGCCACAGCATAATTTAAAATATTTAAAAAATTTATTTGGCTTTTAGGCATATTCTTTTAGCTGCACCTATTTTAGCTCTGCTATTCGAATTCTATGGAGTTTAAAATTGTAGTGTTTTGTGACAGATACAAGATCCTAGACTGGATTTCAAAAACACCACTAAGTAATATCAATAGATTTCTGTGTAAAAAATACTGAAGAAAAGTAGTAATGCCACTGTACTGTTGATGCTAAGTGAAATTCAATATTTAATCATGTGTGATATGTACTATATAAAGGTACAGGAAACAAAGCTATGAAAACTAATATAAGAGAAGAAATATTATACTAATAAAGTATACTATTTGTAACTTAGACTTTATTAACTGAAAGTTATACAATTCCTTTTTAAATTAAAATTACATGAAGAATGAAAGCTGGGGGACTGATATTACTGAAAAAATATGAACACTGTTATTATACTCTTTAAAATTAAATTTAACTGTAGTACTTGACATAAGAAGACCATCAAGAGTTCACACTGGTAAAGTAAAATAGGTACAAGTCACTTCACTTTACTAACCATATCTGCTCAATAGAAAAATTTCAGGGTCTACTTTTCCTGGGATTCCAATGAGATTTTGATAAAATGCGTTTTCTTTGTTGCATCACATCTAACACATAATTCATAATTACTAAGCCTTTATGCACAGAATATCTAGAAAATTTAATTAACTTTATTCCTGTATCATTTGCTCTGTCCAAGTTAAGTTCATGACAAAAACCAGGGTCAATTAGCCAGTGTTTCACATTCAGCTCAGTCCATTCTCACTTAAACAGAGTCAAATATTTCTAAGACATAAGTTATTCTAGAATCTGTCATTTCTTTTAGCGGTAAAACTCTACCACTTTTCAAACCTCATCTATTCTATCACCTGAATGGGTTCTGGTTTTCCCCTTTCTCTTTATAATAATCTCTATTGCATATTTTGTAAAATATTTTCTATATTCTTTAAAAGTATTTTTATTTTATTAACTTTTAGAGAGAGGGGAAGTTAGGGGGGAAGAGGAGAGAAACATCGATGTGTGAAACATCTATCCATTGCCTCTGTGTCCCCAGTGGGGCCTGGGCCCCCAACCCAGGCATGTGCCCTGCCTGGGAATTGAACCTTTTGCAGGAGCACACTCAAACAACTGAACCACGCCAGGTCAGGGCCTTTCCTGCATTCTTTTGCGTCTAGTTTAGGCCTTGTCAAATCCAACCTGCGTACTGCTGCCAGAAGAATAAAATCCAAACCTGTTTATAAGATTTTTAATACATATATGAAGCCAGCACATAATGCCTGACATATAGAAGGATCCCATTTGAAGTTTTAACAATGCTGTTTCCCTCTTGACAAAAAAACTTTCTAAATTACCACAAAGTTCCCTTTTGTCTTGATGAATTGATTGAATGAACTTGCTTCGAGAGACCAGGCTCAGTGGAGAAAATTTGTTTCTGTTTTCCATGGAGGTAAAAGAAGTTTGTTTCTCCTGGATTTCATCCTGTTTAGATCCATTTACTCCTAAGCCAATTATTAAAGAAGAAATGAAATGAAATCAGTATGATAGGCTTTTCAATACCTGGAGAAGAGTTATCTGGAGTACAATGAATATTGAAGAGTCAAGCACGCAGTCCCTTCATGTAACATATCTCATTGTTGCATGCTATAGCCCCAGATTTACCTATACATGCATTACGACAAACTTTCCCTGGTTTCCTAAATGTATTATGCTCTTCCCTTCCATTAGCCAATTTCTTCACTTTGCCAAGAATGCCCTTCACCACACCTTCATTTGACTAATCTTCAGCATTCTGTAAAGGTTAGCTTAAATATCAACTTTTCTGGATACATTCCCCTCACACTACCAGGTTGAATTAAGAACACCGTTCTTATGATTGCCTCAAGCACAGTATTTCTGGACCTCCTGCACATTGGGGTTACTTGGTAGACAATTTCAAATTACTAAGGGCCTGAGAGCACTCTCAAATATGCTGATTCAATTGGTTTTGGATGAAGCCTGGACAAGGGAACTTCCTTTTTAAATCTCAGGCGATTTTAATGTGAATTCAGGGTGGAGAGTCCTGTTCCAGTATACCATTTGCCACATTGATTAATACTACACATTAGTCTTCCTTCTCTACTGGGCTGTGAGTTTTTGTGCATGGCCTATGTAGCCTAGACAAGTGAAAGCGTGCTTGATCTAAAGTCAGTGCTCAACATCCATCGATGAAAAAAAGGGCTGAGTTTTAAAAGACGGTTATTTTAGCTCAACTTAGCCCCCACTAGGTGCCCACTGTGTGCTGCACTTTATAGGAGGTGTTGGTGTACAGAAGTAAATAACACAGTGTCAGCCTTTATGAGAGCCATTATTCAATGGCTTGCTCAGAAATTAGCCTGTTGATAGTAGCATCTGGCCACTACATCTTAAATTCCTCTTCCAGAGCTTCCAAATGAATAAAGTCAGTTTTTCCTGAAATATTCTCTTTAAATAAATTTTCTTTATATATTATAAGTGAGTGCAAATTTAAAAGAAATAAGGTCTTACAAGTATATATTTGTGAATATTTAAAGTCTAACTATAAATAGATCCCCCTTTTGTTTTTTTTTTCTTTATTCATATACAGGAGTTTCTTTTTCCTTTTTATCTGAGCTCCAAAATAAAAATACTAAAAAAAAATCCAATAAGTTTTACTTTACTATCCAAGGAAAGGCAAGTATTCACTAAATAGAATGAGAAAATTAAAAGCAGTCTAACTTCAGCAAGTCCCTCTGAGCCACAGTTTAAATTTTTTTAATGGTTTTAAAATATTCTCAAGCTGTCAATGGAAAAAAAGTGGCTTGACATTGAACACATACCAAGTCAGTAGCATAACTATTTTATAATGTCTGATTGGCCACTGAAAAAGTTTAAAATTCAATCCATGTGATGGAAATGCCACTTAGAAAAAGACCATTCATAATGCAGTGCTGCAGGAAAATTGTGGTTATAACAGTTCCCATTTCATTCAGCAGCAGCATTCTTAAAGAATTACAAATGGAATGGCTCCTAGAATATTGCATGTTGAGTATTATTAATATAAATTTACCATAAAAATTCAGCATTAGTAAAAAGAAAAAACGTTAGTTTTTTCGTCCTACAGGTTAAAAAATTAATATGTTAAAAAAGATTCTCAGGTTAATTTGTGGGACCCCTCTGGGAATGTCCATTCATAATGTCACTAAGACATTAATTTAACTAAAATGTATTGAGTGCTTGCTGCTATTGTTTGTCATAGTGAAAGGAGTTTGCCTAGTCATCGGTCCACATTCCACTTATATTAGTCATGGATTTTAAATTCCATTTGCGAAATCTATGAGTGAATATTAGTGATTATAGGTTGCAAAATTACAGATTACCTAAACAGAATTGATTGTGTCAAATAACTCCCTGCTCTGCAAAAATTAAAAAATAAACCAAATCAAATAAAATCAACCAAATGGTGAATTACTAAAATTCAATTACTGTGATGGGAAATTGTTATGAAAAGCTAAATGGACTTCATCACATGTAGATTATCAGATATGTCTCATATACAGCAGTACTAGTTAGTTTTGAGGCCTGCAAACTTTCAACTTTTAAACTGGTGCAAATTTCAGCTAAATGTCAGTTGCCAAGTTTTGAGAAATCCAAACTCATTTATTTACTTTTATATTTATTTTCATATGGACTTTGGGGTTTTTTAATTATTGATTATCAGATTCCAAAATAAAAGAGGCAGGGAGAAGGAAAGTGTTACATATAAAACAGAATTCACCCTATATTGGTTATCAGCTCGGAAAAAATATTTTGGTTAAAGGCTGAAATTAGTAGCTAAAATGAAAGTTTCAGGCAACATGTAGATTTCCAAGGTCCCTTTTATCCCTTTTTACCTTACTCTCCCAGATCAAGACTGAGTCCTACCATGTAACTATCTGTTTAAAATTCATTCCATTATCACATAAAGATGATCTTTTCAGTATCTCCATAGTTTTGCCTTCTCTAGAGTGTCATTTGGTTAGAATTACATGGTATAGAACATTTTCAGATTGGTTTATTTCACTTAGCAAATGCATTTAAGGTTCCTCCATGCCTTTTCATGGCTTAGTAGCTCATTTCTTTTTCAGTACTGAATAATATTCCATCACCTGGATGTACCACCATTTATCCAGTCACCTACTGAAAAATGCCATATCTTAGTTGCTTCCAACTTTATGCAATTTACAAATAAAACTGCTTTAGACAACTGTGTTCAGGTTTTTGAGTGGACTTATTTCAGTAAATGACAAGTGGTATGATTACTAGAACACACGGTAAGGCTATGTTTAGTAAGAAACTGCCAAACTGTCTTCTAAAGCAGCTGTACCATTTGCAGTGAATAAGATACTCTGTTACTTCACATTCTTATCACCATTAGGTGGTGGCAGTGTTTTGAATTTTTGCCTTTTTAATAGGTATGCTGTGGTAACTCATTTTAATGATCAATTCCCAAATAATATATGTTGAGCATCTTTTTATAAGCTTATGAGAGGGGACCCAAAAAACCTGGAATTTATTTATTAAAAAAATGTGTATTTATTCTCACATGTTTAAACTTCAGTCACTTTCAAAGTACTCTCCATTTGATGCAATACACCTATCAAGATGTTTTTTCCACTGCTCAAAACAGTATTTGAACTTATTGATTTTGATGCCTCTTAGTGCTTCTGCAATTTTTTGTTTCACCTCTCCCGTGTGGGCAAAAGATTTCTCTTTTAGGTTTTTTTTTTTCATCCAGGGAGACAAACAAACAAACAAAACATTGCTCCAGGTGAGATCAGATGAATAGGGAGGGTAGGGCATAGGGATCATGCAGTTTTGGTCAAAAACTGCTGAACACTCAGTGTGGTGTAGGCAGGCGCACTCATAAATCACTCATCATAAAATGGGCAAACACATTGAACGTGTCTCCAAAAAATTTCAATAAAGCCAAATTCAGCCTCTCACAATGGCGGCAACTGGTACACTGATACTGATAGGTTCTGAGAACACTCCCCTAGTGGGGGAAGCCTGTACTATAAGGGGCCTGCCCTCCAGAAGATAATTCCATTTTTGAGGCCCCCTCCTCATATTTGTCATCTGTATCTTCTTTGGTGAGGTATCTGTTCATATTTTTGGCCTATTTTTATTTATTTTTAACTTTATTTTTTAAATACTTTAAATTTTATTGTCATTTATTGTTAAATTTTATTTAAATTTGATTGTAAATTTTTATTGTCAAGTACAGTTTTCTGCCTTTACCCCCCACCCCAGCCATCCTCACCTCCCTCCCATGATTCCACCCTTCCTTGGGTTTGTCCATGTGACCTTTACAGTTGTTCCTGCAAACCCTTCATCCTTTTCCCTCCATTATTCCCTCCCACCTTCCCTCTGGTTACTGTCAGTTTGTTCTTTATTTCAATGTTTCTGATTATATTTTGCTTGCTTGTTTGTTTTGTTGATTAGGTTCCAGTTGAAAGTGAGATCATATGGTATTTGTTTTTTACCGCCTGGCTTATTTCACTTAGCATAATGCTGTCCAGTTCCACCCATGCTGTTGCAAAGGATAGGAGCTCCTTCTTTCTTTCTGCTGTGTAGTATTCCATTGTGTAAACATACCATGGTTTTTTTATTCACTCAATTACTGATGGGCACTTAGGTTGCTTCCAGCACTTGGCTATTGTAAATTGTGCTGCTATGAACATTGGGGTGCATAGGTTCTTTTGGATTGGCATTTCAGGGTCTTTAGGATATAATCCTAGCAGTGGAATTGCCAGGTCAAAAGGCAGATCCATTTTTAGTTTTCTGAGGAAATTCCATACTGTTTTCCACAGTGGCTGCACCAGTCTGCAATCCCACCAATAGTGCACTAGGTCTCCCTTTTCTCCACAACCTGTCCAATACCTATTGTCTGTTGCTTTGTTTATGATGTGTTGGCCCATTTTTAAACTGGCTTGTTTATCTTCCTATTGTTGAATTTTAAGTGCTCACTGTATATTTGGACAATAGTCTTTTATCAGATGTGTCTTTTGCAAATACTTTCTCCCAATCTGTGGCTTGTCTTCTAGTTCCCTTGACATTGTCATTCACAGAGCATAAGTACTTTTTATTTTAATCAAGTCCAAATTATCAAGTCTGTCTTTCATGGACTGTACCTTTAGTATTGTATCTAAAAAGTCATACCCGAGGTCATCTAGATATTTTCTTATGGTATCTTTTAGGATTTTTTTAAAAATTCATTTTATATTTATGTCTGTGATCCACTGAGAGTTAATTTTTATTATGGGTGCAAGGTCTCTGTCCAGATTTATTTTTTTGCATTTGGATGTTCAGTTATATCAAGGTTTTGATGTTTTTGTTTTGACTTGTTTTTTGTGATATAAAATTGGAAAATTTTATTACATTCATTTTAAAAATACATTGCATGGTTAATCTTACGATGGGCTATTAAGGTCAAGTAATCAAGAATTATAACCACAATGTTTATGAAAAAGAATAGCCTTAATAAAGGCATTGGAAGAATATGTAACACAACTTTCATAGAAATTAGCATTCTCGATTCCTTTTTAAATTATACCTTACTGAATAATATCTTACTGGAGAACTAGTGGATGGTGATTCTACTATTAACTTCAGTGGTATTTGTAATTATGTGTTAGACAATTTCACACCCAAACTTAAAAAAATTCCATCTGTAAATAGGATGGCGTAGTTCCTTATAATAAACCGAAGCTATTGCTTTATAGAAATGATAAAAGAAAAGCAAGGAAAATTAATTTCTAGCATGTTCATTTAGCTTCTAATTGTAACAATTTGTATGTTAAGCACTGTATACCTTCTTCTAGGCTTACTATCTAGGCTTCTATCTAGGCTTCCTTTAGAACTATCCATCCTTTAAATGTGAAAAATGCACATGTACCATAAAAAAAAATGTCTAGGATGAAGGGTTTTTAAGAGTCATTGTTTGATACTGTGATACATTAAATGTCTTTTCCTCAAAAGGCAAATAATACCATTTTCCCTATGCATTCTTAAAATAAAAAGTCAGAGTCCGTGGTGAGTGTGTGTGTGTATGTGTGCGCCTATATGCGTACACATGCTCTTTTATCATGTGTGTAATTTTTCCTGGACTTTGAGAACTGCGTATTTATGTCTCTTCCTATCAATCACAACACAGTGGTGTAACAAATAATGAAATACACCCAGAAATGAGAGGAACACAATTCATTCACAAACAAAACGAACCTCTACAGAAAAGAGAGGTAAGTATGTGCAGAGAGAAGTTAAATCGGTTACAGTTTTCCTGGATGTAGCTCCATGCACACATTATTTCAATAGCTTATCCTTTGGGGAGCTTAAAAGAACATATTTTGTTTTTTTTCTAGCCTAGGTAGATTATTTATATTATTAACATAAGCAGATTTCCCCTTTCTCTTTCCTCTCAACCCCTGATCCGTTTTCCAATCCCCCACTGACTCCATGTCAGCATGCTCTGGTTTTGACCAGACAAATAGTATACAGATTTATCCCTACAGAAACAATCTCTGGTAAAATCGTAGAGTGTCTGCTTGAATAATACCCAAAAGTTAACTGCATGCTTTCCACTGGCCAGAAATAACTCACAGCAAATGAATCCACAAACCAGTCAATGGAATATTATAACCCTCTTAGGGGAGCCATTGTACTATGAGAGAAATTTGAGGCAGTGAACCAGCCTTTATTTTACACACACACCACACACACAGTGTACTGTGTATGGTATAAACTACGGTAAGAATAAGTCAGACTATTAAGCTGTGAAAAGTTTCCACTTGAAGTCACATAATGTTATCTTAACAGTCATTTCATTTGCACTGTATCATAATCATTTATCAAAACTGTTTCACTTATTGTTGTAAGCCTGACAATGAACTGGATTGCAATAATTCTATAACAAGAATAGATTGATACTACTTGATATAAACCGACGTCAACTATTAAATTGGTAATATGGGATCCGTGTTCCTTAAACCACACACCACAACTTACTTCAGGGGAAAAAAATCTCACACTTCCAGTGCATACAGGGATACTGTATTTCTGAGATCACCTATAAGCATTAATTTGACAGATTTCTTTTACTAAAGTTACTTTGGAATTTGGTGGCAGGGCTAGGGCTGAAAGTATGAAAAAGTGAGGATGAAAATAAATTAAAAAAAAAATAAAACTCAAATTTATGACATGGGAAAAATCATTAACTTTTCAAGTAAGAATGTCTGACTATTGTTATATCATGGTTCTGCCAATATGCAGATTCATCATTTTATACTGATTTTAGGTATTATTTTTGGAAGCTTAAACACTTTCGAAACTTTCTGGGGACATATTGGAAGAGGAAAAATGCACCTAAAAAGAAAGAAAGAAAGGTAATTTTTTAAAGGAAATCAGTGTACAATTAAAAGTGAAAACATTTTCCATTTGCATGAATCCAATTGATATGTGTCTTAGATATAAATGTCACTAAGAATTAACAGTCTCCCTTTCAGCTCAGGGATCTGAAAAAGTCTTTTCCCCTTCCATGATAATAATCCAGGGTATTTCCAGACCTTTCTTTTCGATTACACTTGGTTGCTTTCCATCTCATCACCTAAAATCTGGTATTTCCTAGGATACACATAAACACAAATACACACACTAACTACAATACCTACATTGTGCTCCTTTTAACCCTACTCATGTTTCTTAGTTCATCTAAATTCTGGGCTGGTCGCATTTCTTGCTTCACCTAATTTGAAGGATAACCACATTTATTCATCTTATTTTCAATTGAAGGCAGGATTTACCATGTCAGGAATGATAGTGACAACGGCCAAGATGAAGGTGAGGAGAGCACACCCTTGTCTCCTATCATGTCTACCTCATGACCCCTGAGAATACAGATCTCATCCTCTCATTCTTCCTTCACAGGTGATGCTCCAAGAGCTAGAAGGAAGTGATCAGATTTGCTGCTGTTTAGAGTGATGCTGAGTACACAGGTCCCTCACAGGAACCCCACCATGAGTTTTCCATCACTATTATTCCTGTGTGCTTATGTCTATATTCTTAATGAAGACAAAAAAGGAAAAGAATTAGGAGGAGATAAAAATGGAACCCTGTTTACACAGCCTTTTCATTCCATTTGTTAAGAGGTACAAAGATTTTTCAAAACATCAGTGGGCTTCTGTGTTCTCCTTGAAGGACAGGAGAGCAGAAAAAAATCTTCTGAGTCCACTCTGTTCATAGAAGGAGACAAAATAAAGGAGGCTGGTGAGAAGAGGCAAAGCCAACATGGAATTTTGCAGCCAGATTTATAGCCTCAGAGGAACACAAAAAACAGGCAGATTCTTGGATAGAGAAATGTGCTCCTCATGGAGCCTTCCTCCCAACTCACATTTCCACTGCTCCACTGGTCCTTCCAAACCCCTTGTCCCAGAAGTGGCACAACCAACTGTAGCTTAGAGCCCATGAAATGCCAAATAATGCAACCAGGTAGGGTCTTCCTATTCCAATGTCACAGCTGGGGTACAACTGTGGCATCTGAACATAGGACTTTGACTGAGTTTTGCTTATGTTTAAGCGTTTTATTTTGGCAATCCAGTGCAATTATTCTTAAGCAAATACAGAGGCTAAATAGAACATTGTGAGTCAGTTTGGATAAACAGCCACCACTGACGACATTGATTTTATTCATTTGCTCAATTAATATTTATTAAGCACTATTTGAATGTGTTTTAATTTGCAAGCAAAGGAGAAAAGAAGAACCGTAAGTTTCTGAAAATGGCAATCATCTGAATATGGGTGGGAATTAAAATGTGTATGTTGAAGTTATTCCTTTTCCAACTTGAAGGCTTAATGCTCTCTTCCAGAAGATAGCAAAGAAGGAATTTCAATTAGTTTAATCACCTAGATTTAATATAACTTCTCCATTTAAATGTGCTGTGGTAAAGTTTTCTTACTTTCAAAAGACAGATGACTTATATCCTAATTATTGAGACAAATGACAAATTCTCTGATGGTCTCTGTTTTTTTTAATCAAATAGGTAGGTATATAGATACATAGATAGCTAGCTGTATTTAAAAGACATATATTAGATATTAGATAAATATTAGATATTAGACTATATGAAAATATCTGTATTTTCTATAGATAAAATATTTACAGACAGATCTCTATATATCTGTTTATCTAGATTATATATGTGTGTGTATATATAGTTAAACAAACAACTATTGACATGCGTGGCAGTACTGTACACTGTGTGATCTTCATAGAGAAAAGAGAAGACACAAATGTTATCTTGAAGGCTATTCCTTATCTGTTTTTAGGATGAAACAATAATCTAAAAGTATACATTTTTAGGTGATCTTTAAATTTTTCAGCTATTATTATTAGTAAATGGACATCCTTAGGTGACGGATGAGGCCTATTAATTTTGTAAGCCTTTAAGCAAAGACATTTTGACAATTAGTATATATGTATAGTACTTTAAAATTTATATTTTAAGTGCAGAATATAAACCAACAAGGGATAACTCCTTTAGATAGTTACAGTTTAATTTCTAATAACACATGTAGAAACAGACTTCTAAAAAGTGTTTTATTGTTGTTTTGTTGTTATGAAATGACCCATAATATGTAGATGTGGAAAATCCCTATTTTTCCAGTGGTCAGATGTTTTATACTTGTGTTGACTGAACCATAAAAATGGCTGACTCTACCACTAAGGAAATTAAATCTGAAAGATATATTTCTTTGTTTTGTTCCTCTTCTTTTATTTCCTCGGCATTAGTTGTTTTTCCTACAAACTGCAAAAGCCCTTCTTATATTTTAACATTATTCATTAACCTCTTGAGCACGTGAACAGGATAGTCCTCCCCAATTACATAGCTGAAAGGTGATAGAAAAGAATGTTGCATCACATAACTTATTATTATTTTTTTAGCCCTGCATGATTTTAAAAGTTTAGAAGTTCTGGAATGGAAAAGTTGCACTGAAACTTGGTATAGTCAGTTACAGCCACACACAAGAATGGCTGCTTTCTCCAGAGGGCCTCTACTTCCCACACCTGAATGATCCACCACTAGGACCTGGATGTGGGGGGAAATACAATAATGAAAACCACCTCTAAGAAAAAAATGGAAAATATGCCTAAGTGTTGGAGAAGTGAAAGTTTCTCAGGTGCGGCAGACCTAGATATCTTCATGATCTGGAACAATATCTAGCCAAAAGTATGTCTCAAAATGCAATGACATTGATGAGAATTACCTGGAAAATCAATGTTTAATGCCTAAGAATATCCTCCCAACAGATTCTGCAAACATGGAACTGGCTTTGAAATTCTGAGAAAGAGTGGAAGGGTGTTTTCCTTCTGAGACAATGAATCACACCCTGTCAGCGCCATCTATCAATAGCAGGTAAAACTGCAATGGAAAAAGATTTTAGGACAAAGCCTCTGAAAAATTTTTAAACAGTGTAATACACAGTTATGTCTAATATAAAACACTTTATTTTGAACTGAGCATCTTATACATCTTCTATGGTCTCATAATAATTGATGTACATGGTTTCCAGTTAGCCAAAAGTCACATAGTCTATGAATTCCTAAATATGATAGATTTAGGTATCACACACAATACAGCCTCCTAAACCAATGACTATTTGAAAATTCAATTTGTTAATCAGGACCAACATTTTCTCCAGTACAATATGGTGGCCATAGTTTGCCCATGTCATGATTTTCTGAATCACTAGCCACCTCATGGTACTCAAGGTCAAGAAAAATCCTCTTTTATCACAGTACAGATCTGAGCTTGACATTTAAAGGCCTGGAAGGTTTGTCTTTATTTATCTCTTGTGGTACTTGATAATGATTGAAATGCAACTTATTACTAAATCATTAAAGCATTATCATAAGTTGTTTTTAATATAGTAATTAGGTTTGGTGCCTGTGGAATGGGGAGCATATTATGCTAAATTGTACCTTGAAGCCCTACTTTAGTTAAAAGACATTCAAGTCTCTCAGGGGCACACGTTATAAGCTTTTCTTTCCAAAACTAACGGTCAATTGGGTCCATTTTCATTTCTTTCCCTCATATTCTTCCTCTTCTTTCTCCTTTTTCTCTTCTGACAGAAGGAGAGAAATTGTTTGAGCTTTTTAAAATAAATGTCGTTTGGGCGGCCCAATGTGTCTCTCTTCTCACTACACAATTAGAAAAGCAGAAGAGGATATATAAACTAGAAAATTGCTACAAACTATGAGGCCAAAGGGTAAGCAAGTTTCCAAGATGAAACACAAATGTTTTCATGGGTAATTGAATTGGTTTTGGCACTTGACTCTAAAAAATCAGAAAGGTAATTTGCTTATAAGCATAAACGGTAAAAAGTTGTACACATAAATTATTTGCCTCAAGGTTATTTCTTCTTTCATATAAAATCTCCATTATGTATTACAAATAAATGAACAAAAAGAATATTGTTGGATCATAAATCTCTATTTAGTTGACTTCTTATTTAAAAACTTTATTAAAAAGTTTAAAGGGGCACTAATAATGTTCCAACTCTTTTCCTTTTAGGAATACAGAATATTCAGTTTGCATGTGTCCAGACCTCAGCAATATAAAGGCTTTTTCCTTTTTGGGAAGGAAGCTTTTTGTACCCTTGGTCGGCTTCACCAAAAACAATCTGAGACATAAATGTAGGCGATTTAAACTAGTCGTTTGGGTGAAAATCTCTCTGTCTTCATCTCACTCAAAATATTACCTAAATGTAATCTGAACCGTTTAGAGTAGCTCTACTTAAACCATGTTATGTTTTCAGTAGTAAAGACTGATAACTTGATAGTTCCCAAGGGTTTGATTCTTACAGTTTAAGTACAGAGTTGACATTACACGCTATTTTTCTGAAAACCCCCAGGGCTATATTAGAGATGAGATAAGTAAAGATGTATGGAATTGTTTAGAAATCTGTGGGTATCTTCAAACCCAGCACATTTAGTCAACATTGTACAGGCTTCTTCATTCTCACATTAATATATAATCTTGTTAATTGATAATTAGAAGAAGAGGAAAAATTTGCCCTCAAACTTCTAAACATATATATATATATTATTTGTACTGTGAAAATGCCATTAAAAAGCACATGGTTGGTGTTATTTTTTGGAGGTTATAGGTTCATTTTATTGTCTCGTTCATTCTCTCTCTCTGTCTCAATCACGCTCTCTCTTTCTCTCATAGAATTAGAATTTTATTACCAGAAAAACTCTTAGTTCAGGCCATCATAATTTCTGCTGCAGAGTACTGCTTTACTCTCTATGTCCCTAACCTCAGTCGCACCACTGCTCAATTCATCTTTTCCATACTTATCAGATCCATCTTCCCAGTGTGATGATCCCACCATCACTGCATGAAAGTATGTACTGGTCCTCACCAGTCCCTCAGGATGAGGCATCGTCTCCCCATTTCTCTAGGTCAAACCTAAAACTGAATCACAATGAATGGATGACAGGTATTTTAAAGGCTTTTTGCTTTCTCTCTGTCTCAGTTCTTCACTCCTACCCACCAATTCCATATGTTTAGAAATCCTCATTCATTTTTTTACTACCTACTAAAATGGCACTCCGATGAGAAATCTTTCCTGACCTCTCGAACCCCTCTATTCATCTCCCCATGTTTCCTGCTCACATTGTAGTGTAACCACTTAAATGAAGTTCACTAGACTGTAAGATTTTAAAGGCAGAAAGCATAGTTGGCGCATTTAGTACTCCTAGCACTGGACAAATGACAATGCATGACGACAGAGAGCTGGTCAATACAAGGTCGCAGCATAAACGAATGGATGATTGAATAAACAAACAGATCAACTCCTTAACTTTAGAAACAAGGACTGAGAGGGAGTCTCATTAGGGACTTATCTAAGGCCACACTTTGAACAAAGGTACTATAACCAGATACCAATTATCATTCTTTCCTCTTCTTCTATCTTGATAGTAGTCCCTAAAAAATTCCTAATATGAATAGCATTAGTTTATAACTAAATCTTAGCTACATACAATGTCCCAATAAGATTAACATGTTATGCTTTTTTCCTTTGTATTTAAACAAAGAACGTAATCTAAAACAGTGCAATTTGAATTTAGTGGCCGCTGCCTCATGCCTGAGATGGAAACGCAGCTTTGGGAACTATGATTGAGTGACAGTCATACTTGTGAAGCAACTAGGCTGCCCACTTAGCCCTCTTTTCCATAACTCTTAGATACTTGGGTTTTCCTGACTTCCTCTAGTGTTTTTTTTTTTTTTTTAAGTTTGGAGAAGTACAGCCAGCTGGCTAGAATCTGCTTTCCATGTGTTCTTAATCACTTTTATTTCCCTACAGGCTAGCCTATGCTTCCCAAACCTGGCTACACATGAGAATCACCAGAGTAACTTTAAAAAAAATATCAATGTGTGAACCCCTAACCAAAGATTCTGATTATATTGGTCAGGGGTGGATCTCGGGCAATAGTAAGTTATAAAACCTCTCATCTGATTCTAATGTGTGACCAGGCCAACTGCACTCTGGACTTTTTCAGGTGAAATATCACAATGGCCTAACTTTTTATTCTATATGTACATCATTTTTGCTAACAACTTCTAGGGAAGGGAATGCTGCATGCTCCATGAATACTGATGATTCAAATGTGGGGGGAAATGATGTATTTGATAAGATTGTTCCTTCCCTGTGTTTTAGTTTGGGATTATGGCTGGTGAATATTACCTATGCCGACCAATAAGTAGAGAAGGAATCATTGGATTCCTTACCATCAAAGTCTGACCTTGCCTTGGCAAGAATATACTGGACTTCTATCCAGACTTGGTCCTGGAAGCCCCTCCTTCCCATGGAGGCTGAGGCATGCGTTGAACAAGTCTGAGTACAGAACAGGAAATCATTTGCTTTAATTTATCTTTAATTCCTCGATATTTTCTTACTAAATTCCCATTCCCCTAAACTCAACTCTCCTTTGCATCGATTATATCACAGGTGGCAAACACAAGCCCTGCGGGCTGAATCAGGCCCTCCACCTTCTTTTATCTGGCCCAGCACTTTGTTTCTACCCTGGTGGCAGCGCCGAGTTCTCACTTAACTGTTAAGGAGCAGTTACATTTCTACAGTCCTGAAATTACATTCTGCCCTTTGAAGGCAACCGTGAGCCTGATGTGGCCCCCGGTGAAAATGAGTTTGACACCCGTGGATCTGAATAGGTCCTACACTGATGTTATGTGTTTAATAGATACTGTTAGTGGTAATATAGTAGAAGATTAATGAAAAGTGAATAGTGAGCTACCCTTGGCATAACAATAGAGAAGAGATAATAGCACTTTAGTGCCTTATCACTGCCTAATCAGTGATGATTCTCTTGAGATATTATGGAGTTGGTGTGAGTTTAGGGAAAGGAGATTGCAGTTAATGAGTAAGTTAATTCACCTGTCTTTTCTATGCTTCCTTTTCAGAGAAGCTAGTCTGGCCCATAGTATCTGTTGACTGCGGGTGTAAAAGACCCTCCACCTCTGACCGCAGCTGATTGGACAAGAACAGACATTTGATTTAAAGCTACTCAGTTTTTTGGAGGACCAGTGGTCACTCTAATTTTCTTCCCTTCACTCTAACAGTTTCAGGGGTATTCAGAGGTTTTGGACACTGAAATCTTCATGTTATACATTCTGGCAACTGGTGGCCGTTCCAGCAATGTGTAATAAGTTTTAACCAAAGAGATAAAATAAGATGGCAATGAAATGTATTCAATATTTGGCATAGCGCACATACCTTATGAAGAGTGGCAGAGAGGGAGCAGAGAATCACCTGGCGGATGTCCTCACTGCTGCTTCTGTGGTGGAAGCGGCCTGGTGTGCTTGACGGACGCTGCCGCCCACGGCTTCACAGCCTGACCTTTCCTCCCTGGTGCAAGGCCTGCTGGGAGCAAGCCCCCAGCAAACCCTCCTGCCCCACTCTCGCGTCCATGCCCACAGTTGGGCCTTGCGCCTCCGAGGACAGCCTTGCTGATGGAGCCAACCCCATGCCAGGTCCTGCCCGCAGCGTGTCACCAGCACCGGAAGCTGTGCTCTGCAGACGCCCCTTTCCCACTTGGGCAAGGGCATCCAGACCCCCAGAGTGCAGTTGGCTGCTGGCCCTGCATACCACCGAGCACGCGCAGTGATCCAGCAGCCACACAGAGGACTGGGGGCCACCTTAAATGCTTCCGTTTGGTCCCTAGAAGCGGAGGCCAGTGTTCCAACTTGCAGAGGGACATCCGCTGGCCCTTGGCTGTTGAGGACTCTTGTTCCTGGGAACATTTTTCTTGAGCTAGTTCTGTTTTATTAAAATGATACTGACTTTAACTGGGAAGAATAATAGAGAGTTTCAGAATGTAGACATCTAGATAAAGCTGAACTTTCATTTTGTTTTGGTAAAAAGAGATTTAGTCTTGGATTGATGAATTTCCAAGGAAGGTTTTTCATCAAAAACAATCAGATATTGAAAAAGCATCACAGGCTTATGTGATGGAGAAAAAGCAAGGAGAACCTGAAAGGTGAGGAAAACATTTTGAAAGTTACTGTACTTCTTATCAGTGAGTTATTTCTTCTTTTACAGTATACATCATAATATTCTTTACATGAACAAAAACATTTTGTGTACTTTTAAAAGGCTACATACATATACTGATAAGTATAAAAAATAAAAATGCTGTCATTTTTTACAATGACAGATTGTTAATATTTATGTGCCAGCCTGTGTGCCCAAACTATAATGACTAACATTATATAGAACATAACATTAAATTCTAACAAAAGCTTTATTAATTTATGAAATAAAAAGTTTTATTAAATATTCTTCTGCCTATTTTATGGATAAGTAAACCTGGGCACAGAGTGACTAAATCACAGGTTTAAAGTCATGTAGTGGCATTGTGGTAGATGCAAATTGCAAAACCAATTGAGTCTTGTTTTAGCGTCACACTCTTAAACACTCTGCTTTATTATACTTAGAGGAAAACTTCCCTGAATTTCTGGAGTTGAAGAAGTGGAAAATTATCCAGGCTAGTGGCACGAAAACCATCTGAGAAGGGGGAGTCAGGGAATGTGGCTGTCTGAGAGACAACATTTCATCATAGCTGGTGTTCTTGGGAAGTAGAAACTTTGTAAAAAAAAAGATTTAATTTGAAAAAGATTATCTTGACATATCTGTGTTGATCAAAAAGAGCACGAATATTGTAGTAATTAAAATGAAGTAAGGTCGTGTAGACTTGGGTAAAGGTTGTCACAATTTGTGGAAATTGGCACAGAAGAAAAGACTTACAGACTTACTAAATGTTGAGCCTATTGGACTAAAAAGTATGGTGTCATAGGGAGCAATCAGAAAATTGGAAAGTGTCCATTGTCAGATGAAGGAAAGAAAAATAATTCATGTTTTACTGATGGCATAATCAAATTGTGAGCAAAGATGTGACATAAATCATTTTTTTATTCAAGTGAATTTTCTTCTAGTTCTGTTTTATACAGATCTTCTGAGTGTGTAGCTCAGCATCACAACCTCAAATGAACACTGGAGCTGGTCTGTGGTCTTTGTCTTGTCTTGGGGACCATGTCTTCTTATACCTTTTCCATGATTCAATGGTTAGATAGTATACTATTTTCGTGTGCTAATATCTTCATGCTTTGGTTGAGGGCTTGGATATGTATGTATGCACATGGGTATGTGCATATGTGTACACTATCATGGTTAGGCCAGTATAACTGAAGGATAGATTCTTGGAGGTTGAATTAATTATTAATTAGTTTGTACCTTCATTTGTTATACTCATTTTCTTATTTTACTAAATTATTTTAGTAAATTACTAAGTGTGGTTTCTCAGATTTTACTAGACATTATACGTAAGAGTTACTCTATTAATGTGCTACTGATATCTTTGGTGTAATTTATTAAAATTGATTACATTTATTCTGTTTGAATATGTTTTAAACTGTATTTTAAACAATGGTATTTTGAAAAATTAAAATACATTTAAAAAATCACAATTGAGCCCTGGCCAGGTGGCTCAGTTCATTGGAGTGTTGTCCACACACCCCAAGTTTGCAGATTCAACCCCTGGTCAGGGCACATACCTAAGTTGTGGGTTCCATCCCCAGTCTGGGAGTGTACGGGAGGCAACTCATCAGTATTTCTCTCTCACATCGATGTCTCTTCTCTCTCTTTCAGATCAATAAACAGCCTCAGGTGAGGATTAAAAAAATCACAATTTATTTTATTTTTTGGATTGTACATTAATAAAGGACTACATGGATAAATAGACTTTGCTTGTCTAAATGTACATAGAATTACAACAAACCCACAATCCACACATGCTAGACTTTAAAAACATGTAAAATGTATCAGCTTTGTACTGTCTGTTCTTAATCACTATATTATTTTAAAGGCAATTTTAAAATTACTTAACAGACATAATTGATGTATTTACTAAGAATAAAAGTACTGAAATTATGATTACCAGAAGTACTGTTTTGTACAGTTCTTCATAAGCTACATTTTTAAGACACAACTAATTTTCAGCATACTTATGAGAGGCATGTATAAACAAGTATACTGTGTTATATGCCTGCAAAATAATTAATAATTTTAAAAGATGAGGACTGAGGAAAGAGAAAGAGAAAATGAGAAATTATAGCTGGAGAGAGATACTCAAGGGGCAAATCCCAAATTAGTAAGAGATTCAAGATAAATGTATTTAGTCCTGGCTGATGTAACTCAGTGGATTGAGCACCAGCCTGGGAATCAAAGGGTCTTTGGTTCGCTTCCCAGTCAGGGCACATGCCTGGATTGCAGGCCAGGTCCCTGGTTGGGAGTGTGTGAGAAGCAACCACATACTGATGTATTTATATAAGGGACATTTTCTTTCACTTATTTCTCACCTTTCCTTCAGCCCAATCTCTCTTAATTCCTCAAGGAAAATAAATCAGTGGGTAGAGTTGAATATGTCTACTCCCATATAGTAATAGAAATCTGTATCATTCTTTTATGTATTGTTTTCCAAATAAGTTAGATCAGCTAGAAATGGTCTTCACTACACCAAAGCATCTTGGGTCGTGACAAAGACATGTCTAGGAGAGTTTCAAAGGACATAAGTTCTTGCTGTTAGAATTATAGCCAGCACAAATGTCCCTTGTCTTCCAAGTGCATAGTTGGTACACATTCAGATTAAATTTTATGCAGGTTAAAATCAATCGATATGTGTGAATTTGAATGAAAATTGAATACTTATTGTATAGTTCTGATATACTCAAGAATACAATAATTAATCAAACTGGGAAGTTGCTTTCATGAAATGCACATATATTTTAACCAAAATATATTTTATTGGCTTTTAAAAATATATATGAAGAATACAGTGGTATAGTATAAATTATGGGCTTTGGGGCATCAAATGGTTAGATTCTTGTCCCAGCATTGCTACTAACTAGCTATATGACCTTGGGCAATTTATTTGACCTCTGTAAGTGGCCTTAATTATGTTGTCAGAGATTATTTCCTCCTGTCATTCCAGAAGGTATAATGGAGAAACACTGAACTAGAAGAATCATAGCTTGTTGGTTTCCACTCCTGGCACCTTACACCTACTCACTCTGGGCCTCCATTTCCTTATCTATGAAAGAAGAGGATGGAATCAGGCAATTTATTAAGTTTCTTCTATATTTTAGGACACAAAGAATCTTTGTCTTCAAACTCAATTTCACATTTATGAGGTAAAATTAACTTTCCGAGTCTTCCCTTTTTAAAAAAAATTTTTTTTAACTTATCTTGCAAGGCTAGTTTTGACTCAAGGAGCAAAATATGTTGAAAGCTTTAAAGTTTCAAAATCATTTATTTACCAGAGAAGACCTTTGCCATTGGATTTCAAACAATGATAGGAGTGGTTTTAAGAAACACAGTCTACACTACAACTTATTTCCCAAGGGCACTGAAACAAAGACCTTTCCTAAAACTTAAATTTTTAGGGAAGGTGGAGCTGAACTCTCATGAGTAGAAAACATCTGTCAGAATGTATTACTCATTGCCAGAAGCACTCTGTTGGAATCTTTTCTTAATAACAATAATGTATAACAAAAAGATGCTTTGTATTTCAGTGATGCCTTTATTTAGACCACCTTTTGGAATCATTTATAAACATGTCTAAGAAACACAGGCTATGTCTAGACTACCAAACAAAAAAGCTACCAGAATCAAACAGGAAGAGTGTTATAGCATTGCTGAACTATAGTAGTCTGAATATTTACATTAGTTTATTTGACCAATAAGTTTCATGAAGACTGTAGAAATTGTGGAAAGAATACAATTTTATGGCAGCAGATTTAATTTAAATACTTCTTCTAGGTTTGGACATATTTAAAACATCTTTATTCACTGTGACGAAGAAATGTGGGCTGTGCAGGGCTTCCCCACATAAAAAAAAGATAAAAATCAAAATGAGTGTCTGTTAAAATCTTTTACTCATTTTTAAGTTGTGTTATCTTTTAATTGTTGAATTAGAGGAATATTTTACAAATTTGAGATATAGGTTTGTTGTCACATACATGTCTTGCAAATATTTTTTTCTAGTTCTTTGCCTTTTTATTTTCATACCAGTGTCTTTTGAAAACAAAATGCTTTGTATTTCCATTTAATTTTATAAACAAATTGTTCACTTTAAAGATAAAATCTACCAAGGCTTTTATTGGGATTGCATTGAATCTAAAGACGAATTTGCAGAGAACTGATATCTTCACAATATTGAGCCATCTAACTTATGAATACAAGATATTCTCCATCTTTTCAGGTATGTTTCATAATTTCCAGTGTATAGATCTTACAACTCTTATGTCAAATATTTATACCTAAATATTTTGTATGTATTATTTTCATAACTTTAGTTTTCAGTTGTTCATTGATACTATAATAAAAATATAATTCATTTTGTAAATTGATCTTGTACCCTTGTAAACTCATTTACTAGTTCTGATAACTTTCTCTGCAGATTTTGTAGGATTTTCAACATAGATGATTGATTTTTATTTCTTTTTCTACCTGAATGCACAGGCTGGAATTTCCAGTATAATATTGAATAGAATAATGAGAATGTATCACCTTGTTTTGTTCTTAATCTTACAGGAAAAGCAGTTAGTCTTTCACTATTAAGTATAAGCTCTTAGTTCATAGATGCCCTTTATCAGGTTGCAAAGATTTTTTTCCATTGTGGCTATTTGACAGGATTCACCAGACTCCACAGAGCACGCACATGTGAGATTGTTATTTAGAAACAAAGGATAAGGTACAGCAAGAGAAAGAGAATGCAGGCAAGCGACAGGCGCCCAAGAGACATTTCATACGGGAGTTTCCCAGGGCTGCTATTCATACACATGTATCACGCATCTACCATGCTGCCTCCAGCTTGAACCAGCTGATCTGTGCAAGGAGAGTTTCCTAAAAAGCCTTTTGTTTCTTATCATGTAATTGATCAATCAGGATTGTCAAAGTGGTTTGTCCAGTTGCAAGCATTGGTAAAGAAACTAATTGTGTGGGTCAGTAGGAGAGTGTCAAACCTTAAATGGTACCTAATATTTGCTGCCCTTATCTGGCCCAAAAGTCACAAACCAGGCATCCAAGCCTTCCCAGAGATAAAGGGCTTTTTCAGTCAAACAGTAACCCAACTCACTGTTGCCTTATAGTTTGAAGTTCACTTCTATTTTTAGTTTGCAGAGAGTTTGTATCAGGGATAGACAATGCATTATCTTAAACAGATTTTCTGCAAGTTATTCAGATGATCACATGGTTTCACTGTTTCAGCTGTTAATAAGGAGAATTACACAAGTTAATATCCAAATCTTCAATGTAGTAGGCATTCCTGGGATAAAATCCATTTGGTCATGATGTATTTTTTTACATATTATTGGATTTGATTTGCTAAAATTTTGTTAGGAATTTTTATAATTATGTTCATGAAGGATATACATCTCTTGATTTCTTTTCTGGTGTTTTTATTTTTATCTGGTTTGGGCATCAGGATCATAATGGCCTTACAGAATTGGAAAGTGTTGCTTCTGCTGTTATTTATTTTTTTTGAAGAGTATTTTTTTATAAAATTGGTGGTGGTCTCTCCTTAAATGTTCAGAAGAATTTTTCAGTGAAACTGTCTCACCCTGGATTTTTCTTTATAGGAAGGTTGTAATTAATAATTCACTTAAAAATAGATTTGGGGCTATTCAAATGACATACTTCTTTTATTTTTAAGATGTTATTATTTGTATTTAGAGAGGGGAAGGGAGGGAGAAAGACAGGGAAACATCAATGTGTGGTTGCCTCTCCTGCACCCCCTACTGGGGACCTGGTGTGCAACACAGACATGTGTCCTAGACCAGGAATCAAACTGGCGACCCTTTGGTTTGCAGTCAGCACTCAATCCACTGAGCCACACCAGCCAGGGCAGAAGTATTTCTTTTTTTCACATTTATTTTTAATGATATTGATATACAATGTTCTATTAGTTTCGCATGTAGGGCATAGTGATTCAACATTTATATACCTTACAAAGCAATCACCTCATGAGTTTAGTGACCACCTGTCATAGTACATGGTTATTATAGTATTATGGACTATATTTTCTGTGCTGTACATTACATCCAGATGACTTATTTAATAACTGAAAATGTGTGGTTCTTAATCCTCTTCCCCTTTTTCTCCTATTCTCCCATGCCTCTCTCCTTTGGTAACCAATTTGTTCTTTTTATCTAGGAGCTTATTTCTGTTTCATTTTGTTTGTTCATTTGTTTTGTTATTTTAGATTCATACATAAGTGAAATCATACGGTATTTGTTATTCTCTGTCTAACTTATATCATGTAACATAATACCCTCTAGACTCATTCATGTTGTGGTAACTTAAAGAGGAAGGACATATTTCTTTGTAGTAAATTTGTTGGTTTGTATTTTTCAAGAAAGTTTTCCATTTTCTTCTGAATTGTCAAATTTATTGGCATTAAACTCATTATATTCCTTTACTATCCTTTGAATGTGTATAATATTTGTAGTCATGTCACCTGCCTCACTCCCCATTTGCTAATTTGTGTCATTTATTTTCTTTACCAGTCTGGTTAGAGGTTTATCAATTTTATTGGTCTTCTCAAAGGTGCAACTTTCATTTTTATTTTTTTTGTTCCCACTTACTTCTACTTTTGACATTTATTATTGTAATTCCTCTGTTTCCTTTGGGATTAACTTTCTCAGATTTTACTAGATTCCTAACATAGACTATGGCTACTGACTTGACTGATTTTATCATTTTATTCTTTTTACAATATACTTACTTTTCCTTTAAGTACAGTTTACCTGCACTCAAATGTTTATGTGTTGTATTTCATTTTTATTTAGTTCAGAATACTAATTTATTTTCTTGTATTCTTTAATATATGTATTATTTTAAAATTTTACCTATTGTTTCCTAATATCTTACTGTTAGTCGTTACTAATCTGAATCCATTTTGATCAGAGAACAAACTTTATATTCTTTATTGAGAATATAGAATGTATCTTTGCTTGGTAAAAGTTTTGTGTGTAATTGAAATGAATGTGTATTCTGTTGTTGAATGTCGTAGCTTACAAACATCAATTGGTTCATGTTCGTTGGTAGTTTTGTTCTTGTTTTCTATACTTTTCAGGATATCCCGTGTATTTGTTCTACCCGTCACTGAGTGAAGGATGCAATCTGGTTCTGCATGTGTGGATCTGCATACAATTTTTCTTGCAGTATCATCAGCTTGTCCTTCATATATTTTGAAGCTCTTCTACTGCTGTACTCACATTTGGATTGTTGTATTCTCTGGATGAATTGAACACCTTTATCATAATGAAATGACCCCTTTTATACCTTGTAATATTTTTAGTTCTGAAATTCATTATCTGTGAAATTACTACAGTCATACTAATATAGCATTGTTTTCACTAATGTTATTGTGGAGTATCTTTTCTTATTCCCTTAATTTTCACCAGTTACTGTATTTATATTTAAAGTAGATTTTATGTAGGCAGCAATTCTTGGATCTTTTATTTTATCCAATCTAGCAATCTCTGTCCTTAGGTTGAAGCGTTTCAACAGTTTATATTGAGTGTGGTTATTGATACTGATTAAACACCTCCTTGTAATTTGTTTTCAATTTGTCCCTGTTTTCCTCTTTCCTCTTCTACATTTTTATTGTCTTTTTTCAGGTTGAGTAGTTTTATGATTCCATTTTACATCCTTTGTGAGAGACTAGCTCTACTTTGTAATTGATGGCAAATAAGCATATGAAAAGACGCTCAACATAATGAATCATTAAGGAAATTCAAATTAACATTGCAATGAAATACCACTATATACTCATAGAAAAAAATATTGGTAAGGAAGTGGAATAATTAGAATTATCATACACTGTAAGTGGAAATGTAAAAATTGGGACACTACTTGATAAAACTGGACATGTTTTAGAAAGTGAAACATACATGTATGTTATAATCCAACCATTTAACAAGTAGGCATTTATACAAGAGAAATAAAACAGATGTCCATACAAAGAGTGTATACAAAGTTTATAGCAGCTTTATTCATAGTAGTAACTTGAAAAAAAGAGTGAAGGAATGAATTGTAAAATATCCATGCAATGGAATTCTACTTTGTAACATGGGTGAGTATCAAAATAATTATGTTGAGCGTAAGATGCCAGATAAAAAAAGTATTCAAAATGAATGATTCCTGTGGTGATTTATTTTATGTTTCAGTTTGACTGGGCCAAGGGTCAACCAAATAGCTGATTAGACATTATTTCTGAATGTGCTTGTGAGGGTGTTACTAAAAGAGATTAGCATTTAAATTGCTGGACTGAGTAGAGCAGGTGGCCCATCCCATGTGTGTGAGTATCATTTAATCCATCCAGGGCTTGAACAGAACCAAAAAATGGAAAGAGGTTGGATTCGCTGTATTCCCAGCTGTTTCAGCTGGGACACTGATCTCCTGCCTTCAGTGCTCCTGATACTCAGACCCAAGATGTATCCTAAAGTTAATGGATATATTTATGAAGGCAGTTTATGTTTAAAAAGGACCCTGATTTTGGATGGTGCTAAACACTATCAATTTTCTATAACTTTACTCTGAAAGAATGTCGTCATATGGAACAAGCAGAAAATAGTTGTATTCTGTTCCCTCTATTTTTAAGTAATTTTGTTGATTATGCTATTACAGTTTTCCCAATTTCTCCCTCTTTATCCCCGCTCTGCCCTGCACCCTGCAACCCTCTAGCATTGCCCCCCTTAGTTCATGTCCATGGGTTGTACATGTAAGTTCTTTGAATCCTCTGTTTCCTGTACCATTTTTATCTCTCCCCATCTATTTTATGCTTACCAATTATCCTTCTTATTCCCTGTACCTTTCCCTCCCTATTCTTTCCCTCCTCCTCCCCACTGAAATCTCTCCATCTGATGTCCATTTCTCTGATTCTGTTCCTGTTCTAGTTGTTTGCTCAGTTTTTGTTTTCATTGTTTGTCTTTTCTTTTTATTATATGAAATGTTAGACTTATCTGAGAAAAAGAAGATCAAAAATATGAACAGTAAAATCACAACAAACTCACAGCTATCAACAAATGAACCACCTTTTCCTATTCAACACTTTTCCATGAGGCTACTTATTTCCTGGGTTTTGTGGGGGTGGGTTTGGGTGCTATCTAAGGTAGCCCTCGTGTCTTTTTCTCATCTTATTTCAGTAATTAAAATGTCCAGATCCATGTAATTATCAAAACTTGCTTTCATTAGAATCAGTGATCCTTTCTCTCCACCCTTCCTTCTTGTACCTGCCCAGCTATGGAGGCTGCAGTGGAAAGGGTGTGTGCCTTCATCTTCTCTGTTTTACAAACCATTGCTTCTTCTTCTCTACATCACCCCTTCCTCCCAGCTTACTAACCCATATTTGTATCCTCTTCAGGGCAAGAGGAGTTGAAAGGAAAGAGAGGTAGTGGGGGAAACATTTTCACTTCTCTGGAACTGTCATGATCTTGCTTTAGCATAGGTCTAAACTTGACTCTTTGTCTCATGCAGTCTTCTCTCACTGTTCTGGTTAGTCAGGTGGTAACATTTTTTTATTTGTCCCCTGCCCTCCATCTCAAGATTCCTCCCTCAGCCTTGTATTTCTGAAGGTGTACCCATTTGGTTGGGGTAATATCAAACTTGCAGACAATCCTTTATAAATTCATTCCTGGCCAAATTTTTCTCATTTGACACAACCCTAGATTACAGAAAATACTCACATATTATTTCAGGGCTACCTTCTCTCTCTCTCTCTCTCTCTCTCTCTCTCTCTCTCTCTCTCTCAAATTCCTTAGGTATTTGCATGCCCTTAGAGCATATATATATCAAGATCTCCACATGGTTAGATTAAACCCCTTAGTAAACTTCAGTTAAGAAGAAGTTTACTTCTGCTTTTCTCTTTTAGTGAAGGGAAGGGGGGAAATACCATAGCAATTCAACAGCTTTATTTTAAAATGTTCTTCAATTTGCTTCTTCAACCTCAAAACCTATGCTGTGATGCATATTTAGCTACAGCTTGGAAAACCAGTTTTCATTTTTATTTCCTAGCAATTTCCTTTGCTCGTCTTATATATGCAGTATATTGCCTCAGTGTAGAATGTGGAAGCACTTGCTCACTGTTATTTTCTTTGGAATTTGAAGTCTCAGCCAAAACTGAAACAGAAAGGTTTTCATTTAACATCCTGTTAGAAGAATGTATACTGTCAAGGATAAGATGTGATTGAATTTGACTCTCAAGGTCTGTGGTTCTTATGACATACGATAATAAGAGCTATCATTTATGAGCATCTTGAAAGATTAGAATTAAGATATTTATTATTTTGTTTATTTGTATTTATTTCAGACTCCATGTCAACATGGCATTAAAATGTGGATAGGATAATAAAACAAGATTATTTATAACTCTAAAAATTTCAAAAAATTTAGGAAAAAATCTTATTAAAATAATTCTCCATAAAAGCTATCAAAATAGAAATCATGCTTTGAAAAATAATTTTTATAACATCACTGATTTATGTAAATTAACACTAAAATCATGATTTTCTTCTTGCAACTAATAATGTATGATTATATTGTGTATATGACTAAATGTCAAATATTTTATTACATCTTAAAGTGATCAGTCAGAGTTTAAGATTGAAAAACTTATAAGTTAAAATGATAAAGTCTTTAAAACTATTTCATAATGTGGGGGAAAACATGTATAAATTTGCTTGGAGTTGTATCAAAGACAAAAATCCAGACAAGAAAGGAAAATTATCTTACTCAGTTTATTCTAACAGGGAGAGCACTCCAGATAGGAACACCAGAGTTTCTCAGCAGAATGGTTTTGCTTTGGAGATATACAAACAGGAATAACCCATTTACATGTGGGGTGATCATATAGTAGTGATTGTTTTTGCAATCAGTGGGAGTCTCAGATTGTCTGCTCTGTGTCTAGCTGGTATTGGGGAACAAACATTTCTGCTAATCATTTGTGAGACAAAGAATGGGAATTCAGAGGGTATGTATCTTGCCTCATGATAGGTAAGCAAAGGGGTCATCTGCAAGTATTTGAAGAGTCACAGAAAGAAAGTGGACAGCGAATTTAATATAAGTGGCATGAGGAAGGGTGGTTCTTGCAGCAAGCCATTTCCTGGAACACAAAAGGGTGGAGGATCTACAAATGAAACAGTGGTGGAGATTTCCTAATCAACCCTGTTTTCCAGGAGTAAAGTGTTTGGGTAAAGATGGACATTGCCAGGATTACCTCTGGGAAGGTATTAGAAGGTTGAATTAGCTAATTTTCCTTTATGTCATTTTTTTGAATGATGGCATTGTTATGGTTTTAACTTCTGGCATTGGTGCTTTGTAAATAAACCAGTATTCTCACATCCCAGTCCAACATGTACAGGAAGAGTTTAGAAGTCACCAATCCCATTCTCACAACAACAACAACAAACTGAACAAACTGAAAATCCACAACTCATGAATCGCCAGAAAATTGAAGTCATGTGGCAAACCAGTACCCTGAAAACAGGAAGGACAGGAGAATGCAGAGACTCACAGTTTACCAAGACAGGGAGCAGCCGCAGAGACAGCAGCTGGTAGTGACATGTACATGGACAACATCGTACCTCTAGTCAACAAAAACATGTGTCACACTCAAAAATTTGTGGAGGTTAGATCTCATACTAAGTGTTCTTCCCACAAAAAAAAAAAAAAATTAAAGTACAATTGACTAATTGCTAGAGACTGACCTTAGACGAACTTGGAAGATAAAAACTCCTAAACCCAGCCTTAATGGGCCCGCCATACATTCTGGGTTTTACTTCTAGGAGTTCACCAGTTTCTCAAGGTGAAGATCAGAGGAAAATCCTGTTATGCTTGTGGCAGAGGAGTGGGAGGTGGGAGGAATAACCAGTTGGACATATGCTCACAGTACTCTCTCTTCCTTGGCAAAGGCCTGCCCTCAAAGGAAACAATTTTACCAGGGCCTGAACGACTTGGCTTTTACCAGAGACTGAAGGACCTTAGGGAAGGGAAGTATCCAACCACCGACTGCTTTAGCCTTCCTGTCTCACATAAAAAGTAAAAAATCCTGAGAAGTATTTTCAAAGTCACAGTCCAGGGGCACAGGCTAACTAAAATATTAATCACAGGGTTATGGAATGCTTCCTGTCCTACACATTACAAAAGTCTGCAGTATTATACTAGGATTTCAGCTGAGCGAAGCTCAGAACCCATTTAAGAAGAGGTCTAAAAGGAAATCCAAAGACAAGAGGGGCACAAACACAAGCACTCTGGGGAATTTTTAGCACTTGACACCTACAGCACAACAAATGGTAAACACAGCCCGACCTCTAGCCAAATAAATCCACAACCTCACACTGATGGCTTATTTATCTTGTTTCCTCTCACCTAATGCATCCTATCTGGCTTTTCACAAAATGTTACAAAGTGTGCTAACAAAGCAAAACACACAGTCTGAAGATACGGAGCAGCATCAGAATCAGACTCAGAGATGGTAGAGATTTTAGAATACTCAGACATGAAATACAAAATAACTGTGATTAATATGGGAAGTGAATGGAAAAAGTTAACAACATACAAGAATGGTTGAGTAATATAAGTAGAGAGATTGAAACTCCTAATAATCAAAAGGAAATGCTAGAAGTCAAAAATACTAACAGAAATGAAGAATGCTTTTGTCCTGTTCAGAAGACTAGAACCATCTGAGCAAATAATTGGAAAACATGAGATATATTTCAATAGAAACTTCCCAAACTGGGAAGCAAGGAGAAAAAAGAAAGAAAGAAAAAATATAATATCCAAGAACTGTTTGGCAATTACAAAAGTTTATATATACATGTACATACATACATACGTGTGTGTATATACACACACATACATACATATATATAAAGGTGGGGCAAAACGTAGGTTTACAGTTGTTCATAAGAAAAATAATACAATAATTACTAAAGAGTATAAGAATAAACTATGTGCTTTTTGTATTAACAACTGTAAACCTATTTATCATATTCCTTTTTGGGAATACCATAAGGAGAAGAAAGACAAAAAAGAACAGGAGATATATTTGAAGTAATAATGGCTAAGAGTTTTTCCAAAATAATTGACGAAACCAAAACACAGACCCAGGAAGCTTAAAAACACCAAGTAATATATTTACAAAAAATATCCACCTAGACATTTAACATTCAAACTGCAGATAATCAAAGACAGAGAAAATCTTGAAAAGTCCAAGAGGGGGAAAATACCTTACCTATAGATGAGCAAAGATATGAGTTACTTCAGACTTCTCTTCAGAAGTCATGTAAGCAATAAGAAAGTGGAAATATTTAATGTTGAAAGAAAAAATAAAACAACCAACCTAGTATTCAATATCCAGAAAAATGATCATCAAATGTGAAGTTTGAAGGCTTTCTCAGACAAACAAAAATTGAGGTAATTTGTCACCAGTAGACCTGTTTGACAAGAAAAATTAAACATTCCTCAGAAAAAAAAACAAAATAGGTTTAAAAATGTTCTACACTAAGAAAAGGAATAGCATTAAAGAAGGAATTTAATGAAGATAAAATAAAAATTATTTATTTTCTTATTTTTAATTGATCTCATAGATATTAGTTTTGTTTAAAATAATAATAGCAGCAATTTGGTGATTATAGTTTAAGTGAAATGAATGACAGCGATGTTATAAGGGATGGAAGGGGATGAATTGGGAATTAGGTTCTATTACTAAGATATGTGCCCCACCTATGAAGCAGTTTAGTGTTATGTGAAATGGACTTAGATTACTTATAAATGCATATTAAAAATTCTAGGGCACCTCTAGTTTTTTTAAAAAAAGCTATACTTGATATGCTAAGAAAGGTGAGAAAATTGAATCATATGGATTCAATTATCAATTGAATAGATCATTCAATTGATCAATGGAATGATCAATTAAACTAGAGATGGCAAAATTTTTAAAAAGTGAGGAAAACAAACAGACAAAAAAGACAAAGAACAAAGCCAATTAGAGAAAACAGTGACAAATATGGTAGGACTTAAGACTTTAGTAGGTGAAAAAATAAGGGGGTACTGAGATACAAATTATGCTAACATTAACCAAAAGCTGGAGTAATGATATTCCAAACAGAACACACTTCAAAAGAAGGAAAATTATCTGGATAAACAGGGCATTACATAATCATGAAATAATCAATTCTCCAAGAAGCTATACAAACCTTTAATGCTTATGCTCCTAACAACAGAATGTCAAAATACTTGACACAAAAAATGTTCGTAGAACTTCAAAGAGAAGTAGACACATCTACTATTATAGTTGGAGACATCAACACCCCTAAATCAGTAACTGACACTTGCACCAGGTGGAAAATCAGTAAGCATCTAGTTGAACTGAACAGCACCCTCCATCAGCTGGATTCAATTGACATTTATAAAATACTTCAACATCAGGACGAACATTCTTCCCAAACTCTCATGGAACATTCCCCAACATAGACCATATTCTAAGCCATTAACCCACCTTAACAAGCTTAAAAGAATAGAACTTATAAAGTATTCTCTCAGACCACAATGGAATAAAACTAAAAATAAATAAATAAATAACAGGATCACAGTTGGAAATTTTCCAAATATTTGAATATTAGACAGTATACTTCAAGATAACACATAACTCAAGAGACATCAAGAGAAATTAAAATATATTTTGAAGTAAATGAAAATAAAAATACAACATATCAAAATTTATGGTATGCAATGAAGTCAGTGCTTTCAAGAAAATTTAAAGCATTGAATGCATATATTATAAAATAAAGCTCTAAACTAAAAAATACAAGCTACAACTTGAAACTAGAAAATTAAGGGCAAGTTAAATGTAAAGCAAGTAGAAAGTAAGAAATAATAAAAATTAGAGCAGAAATCAATGAAATTGAAAATAGAAAATCAATAGATTAAATCAGTGAAACCAAAAACTGGTTCTTTTAAAAGATGAATAAAGTGTATAAACATCTCATTAGGCTAATCAGAAAAGTAGAGAAAATATACAAGTTACCAGTAATACAAATGAAAGAGATGCCATTACTACTGATTCCACTGATATTAAAAGGGTAACAAATGAAAGTTATAAATAATTCACTTCTCACAAATTTGGCAACTTAGATGAAATCAAACAATTCTTTGAAAAGATGCTGCTGTTCTAAGAACCACACAGTGAAAAGCATTGTTTTAAATGAACTCAGACTGCCATGATTTAAAATTGTTCCCATCATTTGATATAACAATATCATTTTCTTTCATATTGAATTGTCATTTGCCATTTCTCTTCCATCTTAAACCCACATTGAAGGAAAACATCTATAATTATGTGTCCAATATTCATCTATTAATTTTATTGTACACTTATGACTTAATGAGCACTGTGAAAAATGCAGAGGATTGGGTTAGATAGGACCATCTGGTACCAGTGGGAAAAAAATTCTAAGTAGATAAAGGAGATGGAGGAATTCACGGGCAGGACTCAATCTAGTGTCTGCACAAACATGGTCAAGCCCATATGCTCTCTGAGGAAAACTTGGATGTGGTGGCTATGTCTTTGGTAAATCTGCCCTGGGGACAGTATGGTGGAAAGAATGCCACATGATTGAACCTACGTGTATGGACAGGTCCTGTGATCCTTTCATAGTGTGATGTGGCTGCAGAGCCAAAGAAAACTATTTCCTTACCTCTATTACTCTTCGCAAGTTCTCTAGTAGTGTTTGCAACCAGCTTCTGATGGCCAATGAAATGTTAGTATAACTGGGTTAAAAAAAACATCATTTCTTTCTACTATAACAAAGTTAGTTATATAATACATATTCTAGCTGATTAATATCAATCCTGTCTAATTTAGTTAGCCATATATATTATGGTAAATATAATAAATTTATTACATGGTCTCCAATAAAAACTCAGCAATACAATTCCTGAAAAAGCAATATGTAATGTTCCCTGATTAAATACATATTACAGCAGGCATAGCAGCTATATCCCTGTGATACTCTGAGGTACATGTGATTTTCATAAATACTTTAAAACATTACATTGAATTCAAAATCAGTGACATATGTTTAACATTACCTGTTGAGGAAATTTCAAGTTTATATTCAATAGTTAAAGTAAACAAATGCTCATAAACATAGAAAAATTCTTATAAACTGTCACTACCTACTGTCATGAGTCAACGTCAACATTTTACAGCTAACAGGAACACAGTCACTTCCGGCATGATCACAGTGCAAACCATGCCTCAGTAAAGTTTAGGGAAATGAACCAAGAATTTTCGTGCAGACAAAAGAAGACAAAAGATGTTCTACTGAATTTGGAGAGATCTCAGCTGGTCTTCATGCTTTGTGCAACAACTAGGTAGGATGGCCAGGGGCCTTCTCAGGTTCTGAGGAGGGAGAGGACGGGATGGGTATTCTTCCTTGGGGGGCATCCTAGGGTAATTTAAGAAGGTCTGTGTGTCTGAACTGGTCAATGGGACATACTCAATGTCTATGCTGCTAGCATGCCCAGAATTGTCATGATGGAGAGCTATCAGTATATCTTGACTGTATAGAGTGTTATACGGTCAGCCTGGGGTGCCAATGCATTCAGAAGAGTACAGATGCTTACGTAGGTGGTTGGTGAGGGTATTGGCTATCCTTTTTATCTGCATCGCTTTGTAGCTCAGAGTGGCCCTGCCCCTGTAGCTGTGATGTTGCCAGAGGCATATTGCTACTAAGGTGGGATGTTTTAACAGCTCTTCTTGGAATTCAAACTGTTGCTTCAGCAATATTCTTCAGGCTGGGTATATTTGAACCATTTACCAGTCTCCCTTCCAGGTAAGAAGTCAGGGGATGGATCTCTGAAATATAGTTCAACTTCCAGGTAATCTGGACAGTAGGAATATCTTTCTCTCCAAACTCACTTCCCTTTATTATTTATCTTAAACTTAGAGATATGTGAATGCTCTATCCTCATTAGTTGCCCTTTGTCACCTCTAGAGTATAAGTAATCAAGATCTCAATTTTGCCAGTAACTGGTTGAACAACTCTTAATTCCTGTATGCCTTAGTTAAATCATGGAAAGCAAGAACAGCAATAGGATTTAACAGTAAATATTCTACAGCAAGAATGCCAACTCAAGCATTTTCTATCTGAGAGACCATGAAGAAGTTATTTAACCTTCCAGTGCCTCAGTTTCCTCTTCTGTGAAATGAAAATCATAATAGTTCCTACCTCATAGAGTTGATGTGAAAATTAAATGAGTATACACACACACACATACACACACACACATATATGTATATGATGGAGCCTGGCACATAACAGATACTATGTAAGTGGCATTATTACTATTACTACTATTATTACCATGACACTGTTACAATAATGGAAAGTTGGTGGAGAATTTTTTCATGTGATTATCAGAATCTGCATTCAATTGGACAGTGTGATAATGTAAAAATTACAACCAAGTGAAACTTTAGAAAATATAAGTAGGTAGTGATATAGATAAATAATGTAAATAATAGGTAGTATTTGAGTGATATTTCAGTGAGCTATTTCTTTTCTAACTTTTCTGTAGTTTTTTAATTTATAAAGATAATATAATTTTTAATAGAAATATAATCATGAAAAATGCTTATATATGACAAAGAGTAAAAAGATAAGCATGTGGGGAAGGGAAATATTATTTATTGTGGTGGTTAGACAATTAACTAGCTTCTATCAAAATAAATTTCTAAAGGGGAAAAGTATAAATGTTGAGAAGTCAAATAATTTTTTAAAAGAAAAATGTACGGGGACATTTAACAAATCTCTGAAAGAAAAGATGACAATTTTTAAGATTGAAATAAGAAAAAAATCTCACCACAACAATATTTTTGACTTGAGTGAGGACTTCAGGAATTGTGTGGAGTGAGAACCTTGGTAAATCCTCTTCTCCATGAAAGCAACAGAATATCAGTGAAATTACCTTTTTTTAGGACTCTAGAAATTAACCAAAAGCTTACAGCAATCTCAATAGTGATTACTCAAGAAAAACTGAACTTCATTGAAAACAGTAGAGTCGTTGATGTTTAAACTTGGCTTACCCCCACCCCCCTGCCCACAGAAATGCAACTTAAAACCACAATAAGATACCACTTTACACCTACTAGAATGTTATGATAAGTAAGACAGACAATAATAAATATTGGTGGGAATATGGAGAAACATAGCTGGTTGAAATGTAAATTGATGCAACCACTTTGGACAACAGTTTGAGTTTCTCAAGTAGTTAAAAGTAAATCACCATATAAGCTAGCAATTCCATTACTAAATATCTACACAAGAGAACTGAGAACATATATCTTCTATCTACACAAAGACATGTTCATGGTTACATTATTTATGATATCCAAAAACTGTCCATCAACTTGATAGACAAAATAAATGAAGATAAAAATGTGGCATATCCATACAATGAAATACTATTCTGCAATAAAAACTATTGACATATGGTATGTCAATTTGAATTTCAAAACATTGTGCTAAGTGTAATAAGCCAGATACAAGAGACCACATATTGTATGATTCTATTTACATGAAATATCCAGAAAAGGCAAAATTTTAGAGACAGAAAATAGATTAGTGGTTGCCTGAAGCTGGCTGTGGGAATGAGGATTAACTGTGAATGGCCAAGGATGATCTTATTGGAGGAATAAAAATGTTCTAAAACTGATTTATGTTGATGGTTATACCACTTAACAATGTTAGTAATCATTAAATTGTACACTTCAAAATGGTGAACTTTATGATATGTAAAGTATATACACCTTGATATAAATGTTTTACAAGAATATTTTAAGCTAACTCTCCCATCCAGAAATAAGGGAACACTTTGCTAGGTACATTCTGGGATCAATGGCCTAGAAGCCTAACTGGACAAAGATACAGGGTTTTAATTACCAATAATTTGCTGTGCCCTTTACTAAATCAAGGATAGAGGAGTATCCTTATTTATAAAGCAGTATCTTAGGGAGCCTTCGAGTTAAAAATCTATTGTAAAAACATGGCCTTTCTTCAAAAAGGGAGCTCTGGGTGTAGACTCAAATTGATGGATGATGCAGGCTCAGATATGTGTAAGTAGATTTGAGGCCAAATTTAGGAATCAGAACCTGGACTTAACAAGTGGCCTCGGACAGTTCCATGTGAGAGGGAGCTGTACTAACTGCCACACATTTCCTCTTCTAGGTTCTAACTAAGGAAGTAAGGATTCATGGGTCACTAACCAAGAAAAAAAATAGGGCTTCATTATTCTTGACAAACACTCTTATTACTAAAGCTGAACTTGGGGAAAATTCAAATTATAAACACATTTTTTGTTAATTTTATTGAAGACTGCATATTTCCTCCTCTTCCCTTAATAGAGGATAATATCTTCACTCTGTAATTCATAACTATTTAGCAAACAATTATTGAACAAGTATTATGTTTCAAGTCCTCGTCTAAGCACTTGGGGTATGGCTGTAAACAAAAAGATTGTAAAGTCGTATGTATATTGATAAAGTTCTAGTTACTTTAAGATTTTAATGTTTAATTATACCCCCATACAAATAATTATCTAAATCATGAAAATTTTTGCAGTATTTTTTGAAATAATCATAGCAATCAATTATTGAATAACTTCTATGTGTCAGGTATTATGCAAAACACTTTAAATAATTTATCCTAATGCTTAGAACAACTTACCAGAAATATTTCATCCTTAATTATCTTCATTAACATATGAGGAATCTGAGGACTGGTGAGTCTAAAGAATCTAAGATTACATAGGTAATAAGTAGCACATCTAAGAACAAGTCCCAGCCACTGGGTCAGGTGCAAAACTCTAAGAGCTTTATTATAAACAATTTCTGTCTGATGGCAACAAGAGAAATATTCCCAATATGAAGCTGAGTAGCAAAGAGAATAATCACTATCAATGACATGAGTAGTACTCCTGAGTCTCGCCTTAAGCCCCAACTACAGTTCACCTCACATCTTGAAAGGGACATTCAGCCACCATGCAACCATCCACTCTCTGGATGAAAAGTGAGAGAATCAATGACACGAGAGCTGATAATTTAGTAAAAACAAAGACAATTCAGTTACATAAGATTTCACAGTAAAATGTATCACCTTAAAAGTGTGATGTGGGATAGGGTTAATTCTCTGAAGATGTATAGGAAACTCATTCCAGCACTGGAGGAACGGAATGCACTGTTTAACAAAAGCAAATTGCTGAAAAGTTGTCATTGCAAAGAAATTCTGAAGTGTGCAATTGCTTTAGCTGAAGCACATGGAGTTAATCATGCCATATTAGAAATTTTTTTTCACCTCCCTTGAAATAATTAGCCACAGACTATAAGTACATTTTTCATGTCAAATGGACAGTGGCTTCAAAGAAATTGGAGGGCGGAACTGCAAGAGAGTGACAAAAGAAGACTGAGTTGATGCACGAAAGACAAAATATCAACATTTCTTGTATAACCACTGAACATGTGTCAGCAAGCATGAGGTCACTTTTCAACTGAAACAAAAGAACCGAAACTGGTAGTTTATTGTGAAATAGAAGCATTGAACTGGAGCTCATCTTGCCTATCAACTCAAAAACTTGTAGGGTATTGGAAAGCACACGGTATTTTCGTTAGCTCTAACTTCAAACACTGGGAGGGAAAGCACAGCAAAACTTCTGGAAAGACTAATGCTAAACATGCCTGGGAAGGAAGAGCAAAAAGCTAATTGCTACCCTGATCTGATTGAACTTGATATCTTTCGGTTTGTACTCTGCACTTTGCACAATGGTAGTATGTGTCAGCAGAACATGTATGTTATAGAAGACATACTAGGAACCTTCTTATTCACAGCTGTTAAACTGATACTAGGTTAGTTAATTCTCTTTTAGGTACCAGGTTGGTTGGTCACATTTTCATTCCAAATGTCAGTTATATGACTTCTTCCTGTGGTCATCCGTACCTGATTTTTAAAAAAAGAGTAGTCAATGAGTTTTATGAATCTCAGTTTAGTGTCTCGTAACTCAAATGGAAGGAGAATGGGTACACTGCTGTTTTGGCCATGCTAGGGCTGTCTGCTGCTAACACCTATACAATGTCTCACTATCATCCTCATCATCATTGCATTCTGGTCAAAGCACTTTACATATGTTAATTCTTGTCATTGTCACAATGTCCTTTGACATAGGTACCACTATTATACATTCATTTTACTAATAAGCAAGTGGAGATGCAAAGAGGTTGTGACATCGCTACATCACACAGCTAGTAAGTAGCAGAGCTGAGACTGAAACCTAGTTACCCTTCATTTGGAGTCTGTGCTCTTAACCAAAATATACTTTAAACTGAGACAGCTGTACTGAAACCACTATACATATGCCATACGCTCCCTTTTGGATCAAACTAGAGGGTTCTCATTTGCTATTGCTGACTGGTCTGTGGAGTATCTCTTTTTGCTTCTTCTCTAGAGTAGCCCAAGTCAGCATTTATGAGAATGCCATAACTTATGTGTAGCTTCGGGGGAGTGGAATCAAGTTGCATTTTTTCAATATCACAGACAAGATCCTGGGAGGACTAAACATAAAATGAATGGAAATTTACCCAATTCAAATATACAGCATTCTGTATATCATAAAATAGGAATGCTCAGAGGGGCTATATGTGAACTCTGCTTATATAAACTGGGACTAATGATGAAAAATGTTTTTAAAAAACTAAAACATAGTGTTCTAAGCAGTTTTGGAATGAGTAATTGATGTTTGTGGTATCCGGGGACAAATTACTCATTCCGAAATTTAAGAAAGGAAAAAAGCCCCATGGGTGTTGGTCAAATCTTGTATTTCTTCTTTTTTTCTGTTGTCCCTGTTTATTGTAATGATCTGTCTGATTTTTGGATACCTCCATCCTTTATCCATATAGGTAAGAATGCATGGGGGACACCTGTGTATTTTGGCATTTCCTAAGCATAGAAGCTGTGTTGGTGTTGGTCAGTGACGATGTAAGGAGACATAAACCAGAGACGTTCACTCAGTCCTGCCTAACCTAGGGATCCTCTCTCCTTACAGTCTAACAATACCCTGGATACATGACCCTAAGTCTTAATTTTGTTTTTATAAGTTTAGCTACTACTGTAGCCATTATCTGGGGCTGCAATATGTCATCCCCTTGCTTGCTCCCCTTTCTAAAACTAAAACCAACTGGAATTCTACCTTTTGAGTTTAATTCTTGTAACCTAAGAATTTAAACTCCTGCCTATTCCAAACATTGGCCTACCCTAGAGAAACTGTCTTTCCAAAATCACTTTTGAATTCATTCCCCACTTTACTTCTGGCCAGAATGTCCTGATGCAGACTGTTATTTCAACCACTACTTGTTTCCTGTCATCTTTTTTTTTTTTTTAATTCATGACCTTTCTCCAGAGGAGTCCTTCTGATCCATAACTTGGTTACATTCCTCACTCCCTGCTCTGTCCACAGGCCAAAAGCCCACCCTAAGACGGCTATCTCTTCTGATGGTCCTTGTTTTATATTCCTTACTGTGCTATTAGAAATTCCACCTCAGTTGTTTGGACAACACAGCACATTATTTCACACCTAATTCAGAGACTGCTAACCGTGAAGCTCCAAGGGGACAGGGATACTCATTTCCTTTAAGGAATCTTCACATGGTGGGTAGCGCATTGCCTGGCATGCTGTGCACACTCAAAAATGTGTGTTGAAAAAGGAAAAAAAGGAGGTGGGCAGAATATACGGTTTAAGCTTCTTGTATTCCAACTTAAGGTTAACTTCTTGTTGGTTGTGTTAATATGGGTAAGTATGTTAAGCTCTGTGAGACTCATTTCCTCACCTGTAAAAGACTATAATACTTTTCATGCACAGTAGGAAGAGTTAGTGATTTTTACCTCTGAGAGAAAGGTAGAATATTTGTTTAAGGATTGGAGCAAAAAAAGAATGATATTATATAAGGAAATTTAGTGATTTAGAAAAAACGTTAATATTTAGGTTAATAAAAGGTTATAAAGAGTTTTTAATGACATTATTTTTGAGTAATCATCTACACAAAGAAAAAAAGCACAAAAGTATGTCTTTATAAAAAGAGCTACCAATAATTACCTTTGTGTTGTGGCTCTACCACGCTTCATTGAGCATTTCTGAGTAGCAATATATATTATACTTGAAAGTCAAAAAGATATATGTGTATGTATAAATGTGTGTATATATACACATATATAGTATCTGAAGTAAACTCAAATGAAATATACATCAATTTTATATAACTATATAATATATAATAATTATACATATAATATATATAATAACTGGGAAACCAGCTAATATATAGGAAAGGGGAGTCTAATGTTAGACATAAGTACATTTGGTTTTCTAAGGGCCAGATAACTGATAGATAACAACCTGCTCAAAATAACACATTAGCATCAATAGCCCACTTTTACTATTTGTATATTTTTAATTCTAAATTTAAATTAATCAATGAATTGAAATCAGTCATACATAAATTTCCTTTCCTGTATGAGAAATTATTCTGCATTTTTAAGGAAGAGTAGAAGGAAGAGTTTAAGCAAGCTTGTGAAAAGTTTTGGTTACTTCGCACAGCTAATCATTGACTACAGTAATGATATGTGAAAAGAAATATGATACAATAGAGTTTACACTGCGATGATTCAAGGTCTCCCAAAAGTATTGTGTAATCCGGCTCACTAGTTGCACTGGTCTATTTCACTTGTCCTTATGGCAAGCAAGGTAATGAAATAGGAAATTATTGGAGCCAACTAATTCATTGGAAGTAATTCAGTTCAACTGTAGTTTTTTAATCTCTCTAGGACAAGTCAAAATACACCTTAACTTACAAATATCCAAAGTTCTGACCTTTTGATTTTTCATAATTTTTTTTACTGACATGAGTTATTCTTCCCACCCTTTTCCAGTTAGTAATTTGGATTTTTTCCTGAAGAGGATTTTTCCATGCACACCACATAAAGCCATCCATCAAGTTCTTCCCATGCTTAGGCTTTTATTCATCTTACCAATACCAATTTTTGTTGGAAACAAGTCAGAAAGTTAGGGAAGCTACAAATGGAAAAGATATGGCATGTCAACCAGTATAACTTCCTATGAACAGGATTACTTCTTATAATTTATTTAGTTTATTTTATTATACCTGACATCATCACAATAGCACCATTATCCTTTAATCATAGAGTGAGAATGGTATCCTTTCTTAATGCTTAATATAATACTCTGTTTTATGTTTTCTTCCTTCCTAGAGTTGGAGGAAAAAACGAAGAGAAATATTTTGGCTCCATAATTCTTCTCCCTTCCCTGCCCATGCCAAGCCTTTTCCTTTGAGCTCTAAACCATTAACTCTTAGTGCACTCAGAGGCATTCACTGAGCTAAAGGAGATTTTCTTTACCAGGGAAGATGGAGGAACAAAACCATTCATCATTTGCTAGAGAAGGAAGAAAGGAAAATTATCCAAATGTAGTCTTCTTTGATTAAAAACAGCTAGCACTATGGTCCTCCATATTGCCATCTCCCTCCTCCAAACTTTCTTGTCTGACTTTCAACTCTCTTACCCAATTATTCAACAAATATTCAAGTAGTTTATACTATGGCATAAAATGGTATCATTTAAAATGTTTAAGTCTGGATAATGGATGACCATATTCTACAGTAAAATGAAAGGCAAAAGAAACACTTAAGGAGTGGCAAGGTAAGGACTTCTAAAAATCCTTGCTTCCATAAAAATAATGATAAAAAATAGTCACGATCAACTCTGGAAATTGACCCAAGGCTTACAACAACACTATCAGCATTTATTCAAGAAAAATTGATGATGTGAGAGTAATATCAGCAAGATGGGCTGAGTAAGATGTTTCTTCTTGTATTCCCTCTTCAACACAATAATTTAGCATCTATCGACAGGCAAAAGTACCTTTGAGAAAGCTGTTGAATCCAGCACCATATACCAACAGACCTGAGAGGAGTCTTACCCTCCTGTGCATTGGGTAAGAGGTGGACAGACCCAGGGAGTGGTTGTGGACCATACAGTGACCTATGAGCTGGATCTAACTAATCTCAGTACCCTCTATCTATGTTTTCTCTTGGAGAACATGATTTTAGACAATTACTTATGGACAAATGGGCCTTTGTGAAAGTCCAATAGAACAGAGAACTACCAGCATATAATGGAAGCAAGAAAAATTACAAGTTTAAATGCACTAGAGAGGGTAAGAGGAACAATATGACTTTACATCACCCCACAAAGGTAGCACAGCTCAGTGCAAAGAGAAGATTTCTTGGCCTGAGATTTCTCCCAAGAGGGAATGTAAAAGTGAGCACCCAGCTTTCCCAGCTAGGTGGACTCTGCTACAAAGGCCCATTTCTGTGTTTCCCCATCCAGAGTACTGAGTTGTGAGCTGCATAAGTTGAGGATGCAGAGTCTGGGAGAGTGTCAATTAAGACTCTCAGAGGGCATTAAATAGAGGTATAGGTCCTACAAACCACATGTGGACTCCATCAAGAAGCTACCCATGATCCTTTGGGGATGGCTGCCCCCAGTGCTCTGTACACCTCACCCACACACCAATGGCTAACTCTCTGTGCATGCACCTGATGGTGGTACGAGTGAGTTTTGGCAGAGGACTAGTGAGCATGTGCATAAAGCTGGCCTCAATCTGCAGGCCAGACAGAGGTCACAAACTTGATCTTCTTGGGAAAACTCAGTAAAATCAAGGGCTGAGCCGTGGCCTGTGTGGCTCAGCTGATTGGAGCGTCACCCTGTAACCAAAGTATGGCAGGTTCAGTTCCCAGTCAGGGCACATATGTAGGTGGTGGGTTTGAGTTCCCGTCCAGACAGACACATGCAATCCCTGGTCTGGACATGTAAAATCCCTGGTTTGGGGAGAGTATGGGAAGCAACTATTTGGTGCTTCTCTCTTCCATCGATGTTTCTCTCTTCCTTCCTCTTTCTCTGAAAACAGTGCAAAAAATATCCTTGGGTGAGAATTAAAACATAAATAAATGAATAAATGAATAAATAAATAAATAATCAAGGACTAACATTTCATTAGAAACCATGGAAACTGGAAAGCAATTAGATGACATTTTCAAAGTGCTGAAAAATATTTAACCTGAGAATTCTCTATCTTACAAAAATATCTTTCAAAAATAAAGGTGAAGTTAATTTGTTTTCAGGCACTAAAACTAAAAGGCTATCATTAGCAGATCTGCTGTACAAGAAATATTAAAGTGAATGCTTCAGGCTAAAATGAAAAGACACTAGACAATAACTTGCTATAGCATGAATAAATAAAGCACTGATAAAGGTAATACATATTTTAATAAAAATAAGAGTATACATATCTTTGTTATAATTTTTTCTTCTATCTGACTAAAAGGCAAATGCACAAATAAATAATTATAAAACTTGAGAAGATTATAAAGTATAAAGATATAATTTGTAAGACTATAGAAGCAGAAATGGTATAGAGGTAATGAAGCTATATTGGAACAAAGTTTTTGTATAATATTATAAAAAATAGATACTTAATTGAACTGTATTGGTTTAGCTAATATGTTAATTATAATCCTTAGCACAAAATTCAGAGAATAAGTAAAAAATAGCAGAAGAAAAAGCACAAGTTTGAAAATAGCATATTAAAAAATATCTATTTAAGACAGGAGAGCCCTAGCTGGTGTGGCTCAGTAGATTGAGTGTGACTCAAAGGGTCACCAGTTCAATTCCCAGTCAGGGTGCATGCCTGGGTTGCGGGCCAGGTCCCCAGTTGGGGGCATTAGAGAGGCAACCACGCGTTGATATTTCACTCCCCTCTTTTCCCTCCCTCCCCCTCTCTCTAAAAATAAATAGCATTCAGACCACAGTTCAAATCCGATACTTTGAAGGAAAGGAGGAAGGAAGGATGATTGCTAAGGAAGAGTATCAAGTTGCAGTGCAATTCTAAGTAAGTTTTGGCCAGGCTAATGTAGGGTAGTTATAAATGTCACAAGTCAAATTAGCTAAGTTGCTTTCTCTTCCTTGTATTCTAGTTTTTTTTTAAATCATGAAATGCATTACATTTTATCAGGTGCATTTTTTCCATCAACTAAAGTAATCACATAGTTTTTTTCTTTACTTTTATAATGTAGTGAATTATAGAGATTTTCGTATTAAACTGAACTTGCATTTAAATAGATTTATCTAATCATGATCTATATTCTGAATTTCTTGGAATGATGCTTGAGAATAATTTAAAAATTTATGCCAGGTGATTCTTAAGCACATTAAAATTTGAGAACCAATATAATTCATGCATATATCTCCCATGTTTCTGTATTTTAGCCATATTATATATAGATAAAATTATGAATTCATATGTAAACTTTCCATTCCAATGTACCAAATCAGGTTGTTCTAGCTTTTTCCCTTTTGATATTTGTAAATACTTTCTCATACTGTGAGAAATATGGCTCTCGTATATTTATTTACTTGATTATTTTCCCTGGGTGTAAACAACTTTTCATCTCTGCTGCCATCCTATCATTCTTGTGGACATCTCCTCACTTCATTGATTAGCCTGATTCCCAACGCCTAGTCCACCATCCTCCATATAAATGTTTCCTCAACTCTCCAGGGCTGTAACACCCCAGACTGCAGAGCCCCCCATGTGGGCACCCTCCTCAACCCCCCTTGGACTCTGGCTCTCCACCCGTGATGACCTACCTCCTTGCATGTTCAGCACTCTTGGGCTCCAGCAGCTCATGCTGGGCTGTCCTATGTAAATATCCTCCTTGCTTTGCTTGGATTCTAACTGCTGACAACAGACCATCTCACTAGCTTTGATATTTTCCTTGCCCATCTTGGCCTCTGATACTCACACCAGGCTGTCCCTCCTCGGGAACATACTCTTCACCCTGCTTTTTCTCTGACTCCCTGTCAGAGAAATGTTGTCCTGTGTGCTTCCCTCCCCCTTTCACTCAGGCACTGACGCTCAGTGTGGGACAGACCTCCTACAGGAATACCCTCTATCTTTCTTAGGCTCTGATACCTCAGACCAGGATGACTCTCTTAACCCACTAGAACTTGGACAATATCTCCAGCTACCCATGCTTTTTGGGCTAACTCATCCTTACTCTGGGGTCTGACACCCCTCCCCTGTATAAGCCCCGTGTCTCCTGTTACAATGCTAACATAGCTACTTACCTTGCTCTGCCTAACCCAATGCTTTCAGAGCTAAATTGTCCAATAAGAGAAATAATGGGAAGAGAATATAAAGGAAAGAAGACTGAAAGAAATAAAGAACAAGGAAAATGAAACCCTTGCCATACCTTTTAAGACTAGGAAAAGGAATCAAAGGTGCTATTTCTAGTTCAGACAGATTCATGCTTGAATAAACTAAACATCATCCCACCCCCAAATGCATATGTTAAAGCCTTAGCACCCAACATGCAGATAATGAAGTACTTGATGTTAAATGAAGTCATAAGGATGGAGCTATAATCTAAATGGACAGGTGTCCTTATTAGTGTCATTGGATATACTGTCTATAAACCAGACATATCAGCATTAATTAGTGTGGCCTTAGAGGATGCTAATTAAGAAATGTAACATAAAGGTCACCAATTTAAAATGTACATTTCAATAATGTTCACTTATATTCACAGACTTGTGCAAACATCACTACAATCTAACTTTAGAACATTTCATCACCCTCAAAAGAAATTCCATACCCATTAGGCAGTCATCCCCCCACCCTTACTCCCCTCCTACCTCGCAATCCAAGACACAGGCAACCACTAATTTACTGTAATTTCCTATAGACTCGTCTTTCCTGGATATTTCATATAAATAGAACAATGCAAAGTGTGATATTTTATGACCAGTTTCTTTTAGTGTACTGTTTTCAAAGCTCATGTATGTCATAGCATGTATCATTACTTAATTTTTTATTGCCAAAAATATTCAATTGCAGGAATATACTATATTTTGTTTATGCATTTATTAATTAGTGGACATTTGGTTTTGTCCCCACATTTTGACTGTTATGAATAACCCTTCCATGGAATTCATGTGGCAATTTTTGTGTGGACCTTGAGTAATGTATTAATCTGCTCAAGCTGCCATAACAGAATAGTCAGATGGGTTCACTTACACAACAGTTCTGACAGTTCTGGTGCTTAAAATTCTAAGATTAAGGTGCTCCTATAGTTGGTTTCTGGGAAAATCTCTCCTGCCTTACAGTTGCCTACCTTCTCATTCTGTCCTGACTTAGGTTATTTTCTGTGTGCCTACACTCTTATTAGCTCCTTCTCTTCTTGTAAGGACACCAGTCCATTTAGATTAGGGTCTTATCCTTCTGACATCATTTAACTTTAAATGCTTCAGTAAAGGTTTTATCTCCAACTTGAGTCACATGTGGGGTTAGGGCTTTAACGTATGCATTTGGAGAAATGTAACATCTACCTTCTGACGCCCTAAAATTCATATTCTTCTCACATGCAAAAGACGTTCATCTCATTCTGGCAGCCCCTAAAGTCTCAACCCATTCCAGCATTAACTACAAGTCCAAAGTCTCATCTAAATATCTAAATTAAGTATAAGTGAAGATTGAAGTATGATTTCATACTGAGGAAAAATTTCTCTCCATCTGTGAGTCTGTAAAACCAGACATGTTATGTGCTTCTAAAATGCCATGGTGGAACAGACATAGGAAAAATATTCCCATTCCAAAAGGGAAAAATTATAAAGTTAGAGGTGTCAGGTTCCAAGCAATTCTAAAACCCAGCAAGGCAAATTTCATTAGCTGTTACAGCTTCAGAATAATCATCTTTGATTAGATGTTCCACCGTCTGGGCCATCACAGTGGTGGCCCCGCCTTCCAGGCCCAAGGGTGTGGAGCTTCAGGATCAGGGCCAAAGAGTAGTAGCCCCAGCCCCTTGGTTCTGGCTGGTGGCCCTGTCCCCTCAGCCAAGGGCAGTGGCCTTGACCCTGAGGGCCTGAGCAGGAACAGCCTAGCCTCCTGAACCAAGGAGGCGGCCCCACCTTCTGTAATCCAGGAGGAGCCAGCCTTGCCCCAACCTGGCTTGTGCACCGTGGGCCTGTGATGACAGTGATGACTAATTATAAGTCAGCATACAGCAGGGACAGGTCCAGGAGAGAAATTACTGGGGTACACAGTAGCTCTATGTTTAACCTTTTGAGGGACTTCTGGAGTTTTTTTCAAAATGGTGAAGCTACTTTATATCTTCAGCAATGAATGAGGGTTCCAATTACTCCACATCTTTACCAATACTTGCTATTAATCATGGCATTTTAAAAGAACTCTTGAGCACCTCACTGACACCACAAGCTCTCACATTCTTCTCTCTGTCCTTTACTATCTGCCTTTCCCATCATTCCTTTTCATCAAGCTAGTGCCTGCTTACTCCCAGAAAGCAAAACATAAAAAACAACTTATGCAGCTATTCAGGATTTTTATTTATTTATTTTATAAGTGTGTTTTTAGTACTATGACATTTGCTTAATTTGATTTTGCAAACCTGGTTAATTTTGCTGAAACCACTTCCCTTCTCTTTCTTTCCAGATAGTTCCTAGAGTTTATCTAAGCGAGCCTCAGGCAAAAACTGTCTAAAAAGTCAGAGCGTGTACACTTGAGAAGAAAAGTACATATTTTAAAAACCAATATAACTAATTAATATAATAGCATAAATTATGTAATTGCTTAGTAATTTGTGCTGTTTACATAGCAAATTAACTCATGGTTTAAGACCAAATTTATGCCCTTACAATAACATCTTCACAGGCACCAATCTGGGACACATCTAAATACCAAGGGAAAAATAAATGAGGTAGAATAAATATTTTTTATCCAGTTAACTCTGAATTTTCTTAATAGCCCAAGTAAAACTGGCGCTTCTGGTTTCCAGCTGTGTAGTTCCTGCCCGTAATTTTTTGTTAAATGGTTCTATTTTGGTTCACAGTGGTCGCATAAACCTGGGATATCCTCTTTAACTTTCCGTGGAAGATTATCAGTATCAGACTAGAATTACATCATAAAGGCTTATTGGCTCATTCCTTAGAGCTGCTGTTGTAATATTTCTTTAACTCATAAAATACATTTACTGTGAAGCCAGTGCTTCAGAGATTTTCTGATACATGCATATACATTTTTCCACGGAAACAAACATGATCTTGTCATTTTGTAATTTACTAGAGTGAAGTAATTCCCAGGAAAAGCACGTATTTGAAAAAGTCAGCAGGTGCTTACAACAGGCAGAGCAAATTCCAGGCCAAAAGTAGAGACTTTATAAATGCCTACAATTGTAGTCTTTATCTCTAAGGCAGGTGTTTTAATACTGGACTGGTCCCAAATATATTTTTTTCCCTTTTCAGTTATTGTTTTTCTAGAAGAAGTTGAAAAGGATGTCAAAGATAAGGCGGGTGTTAAGATAAGATTCCTCCCCAGGAATGACTCATCAGTAACCAATCAGAGGGTTTGTGTCTGCGGACATGGGGTGGGGGAGGTGCGGGAGGGGTTGGGGCAGTGCCTTGGCTCGGCTATGAAAACTCCCTCAGTTCAGAGAAAACAATACTTTTAAACGAAGGTTTGAAATATTCCCACTTTAATTGAAAAAAAAATCTTTGTAGCCACTTGTATCAATTAGGTAACGATGACTCGATTACTGTGCCACTATAAATTTAGCAGCTCTCATTTCAATGTTGCTGACTATGTGAAGGAATATGATATCCTTGATATTTAAAATTTGGTAAGATGATAAGTTAACCTCTTAGTACATCTAAATTAAACATGGCAGGTGAATTATTTTTAAAAATGCAATAACAAATGAGTGAATCAGCAGCAAGAGGGAACAGACACAGAGTTTAAGATGTTCCATACTGGTGTCTTTCAGAGCTATGCCAAGTTATTTTTCCTAGGAAGAAACTGGATTAATAAATAATACAAAGACAGAAGTTTATTGGCCCTTTTGTCATTTGCCTCCTCTGGGAATCGTGGCAAGAAGCAGTTGCCCTTGTTAACCTGTGAACATTTTTCACTCCCTTAGGTCATTGACTCTGGCTCAGGAGTCCAATTTTCCTTTCATTCATTAACCACATTGGGAAGCAGAGTTCCTAACCCTTTCCAGTCTAAATGTGGAACAATCACATCCCCTCACAATCAACTGCCCGTGCGCTGGGACCTTTACGTTTCACTGTGCTCTCGCAGTGACGCAAGTTTTTAACAATTGAAGGATATTAACTCAAAAACTTGTTTTCTAATTGGAGGAGCTCAAGGGATTTTAAATAAATGAACTTGTATAAACTGGAAGCTTGTACATGTGCCTTTCCAATTATTTTTGTTCAAATTGGGGGAGAGGGCACTGCTAATCTCAGAAAGCAGGTTTCAGAAATTATTTTAGCTATTCAACTCAGGATAACAAAACTGAACAGTTGTGAATTGCTTGAAGAGCTAAAAAGACATAACCTTGTCTTTTATCTTAGTAAAGATGTCATATGTTCAGAACAATGTCATTTCCTTATTTGAATATGCACATTTTTGTTAATCTACTGGATTATTTCCTTTTATTAAACACAGTGGAAAGAAGAAAGAGAAACATCTAATGGAGTTCTAGACTTTGACTGACCTTTTCCACTTTTCTCTATTTTGCAAAACTTAATTGTGAATTAAAAAACCACACAGCATTCATGTATAACAGTTATGACTAAAATATTGTCTTTGGAAATAAAAAAAGCATTAACAAATCTATGTTGTTAGCATCATTAGGAATCATCTTCCCATCACATTAGAATTACATGCATCACATTCTGGAGACTGGAAGGAATACGTGAAACAGGGCTTTCCAGGAACTTTTTAAAATGTGCGCTGCCATGGTGAGCTATGGAAAGTTGTTTTGGAAGAATAATAGGGAAGTCCTCTGTGTTCTTTATCGTTTCCTATTTCTTCACCCATGTGAGTGGGGAAAAAAATGGGTGGAGGGGGTCCTTTAATGGTAATTAAGCTTTTAGTCAGGTAATATTAGATAATTTCAAGATTTAGACACTTAAAATCTGTAATTCATCTTCTCAAGGGAACATAATCTTTAAGAAAATAATTTATCTTCCAAGAATAACAATGTACAATTATATATTAATATGTAAATATATCAGAAAATTCAATGTTAAGAAATTTCCAATACATACACACACACACATTCACTCTTCCCTCAAAGTAGTGTCTTATACTTAAGCAATATTTGCTTTAGTCAGCCCCTAGATTAAGGTTCATACTAGACAAATTAGTAAAGTATGCAAAAATTTGCATATAGGATTACACTAATTAACTATTTTGCTTTTAATTATTTAAATTGCGGAAGTAATTTATAAAGACATCTTGTAAAAGATTCATACTATCCCAGAGCTATATCAACATAAAATATTATCCATTGTTTTCAATATTATGGATAAAAATATCTCATTGCTTTTTTTATTTGTCTTTCTCTTATAAGTGAACTTGAGCTTCTTTCAATACATTTATTAACTATATATTACTTTTAATTTTCTTTCCGTATACTTTACTTGTATCCTTTAGGTTATTTTTATTTTTCAGTTTCATTTTCTCAGAGTTCTGTATAATATCAACTTGGGATGGTTTCACTGGGTGATTTATTTGCTCAATGTATATTTACTAAGGACACTTATTGTAACTTAAGTTAGTCACTGTTTTATGTCCTAGAAAATCCATAGTAAATAAGACATTCCAGTAAGGGAAGACAGACTAAGAATAAATAAACAAATGAATACATAAGATAATTGCTGTGAAGAGAGTAGATTATAAAGGAAAATTAGATAACAGTCTTTCATTCCTGGTGGGAATACAAAATGGTACAGCTAATTTTGAAGACAGTTCGGACGTTTTTTACAAAACTAAACATACCCATACCAAATGATTCAGCAGTTGTACTCCTTGATATATTGAGAAATTAGTTGAAATGCTTGTCCACACAAAACCCACTCATGCACATTTATAGCAACTCTACTGATAACTGCCAAAACTCAGAAGCAACCAAGATGTCCTTCATTGTGAATGGTTACATAAACTGTGGTGGCTCCAAACAATGGCATATTTATTATTCAGTTCTAAAAAGAAATGAGCTACAAAGCCATGAAAGTATAGGAGAACACTTAAATGCACGTTATAAATGAAAGAAGCCGGTCTGAAAAGTCCACATACTGTATAAATACAACTATTCGACGTATCAGAAAAGGCAAAACTGTGGTGACAGTAAATAGACCAGTGGTTACCAGGGGTTTTAAGGGGGAGGGATGAATAGGCAGAAAACAAAGCATTTTCAGGGTAGTGAAATCATTCTATATAATACTATAGTGATAGATACATGTAATTATACATTTGTCAAAAACCCATAGAATTTATAACACCAAGAACTAACCATAATGTAAAGTCTGGACTTTTGGTGATAATGGTGTGTCAGCATAGGTTAACTCATTGTAATAAATGCAGCAAAAGCCTGGTGTGGGATATTGGCAGCAGACAGTGGTGTATGGGGGTAGGGAATACATGGGAACCCTGAGTTTCAGCTTAATTTTTCTGTGAACCTAAAACTGCTCTAAAAAAATAAAGTCTGAATAGTACAGTAGTTACTAGAGAGAAGGAGAGTGGGGTTATTCAAGGGGTTAGGAAAGAGTAACGCGTGGTGACAGAAAATTATTTGACTTTGGGTGGTGGGCACACACTGCAATATATAAAGCATGTGTCATAGCAATGTACACTTGAAACTTATATAATCTTATGTCACCCCAATAAATTTAAATTTAAAAACTAGAAAAAAAACTTGTCTATTTAAAAAATACATTATTAGGGAAAAGATTCTTCCCTACAGTATTCAGAAGGAGCATGGCCCTGCCTACCCCCCTGATGTTCTGCTTCCAGTCGAGAGAACTGTGAGAGGATAAATTCTTGTTCTGCTACACCATCCAGTTGCTGGTACTTTTTAGGATAGTTAAGGCAGTCTGTGAATCCTGATCTTCATAACAGATTTTTTTTAAATCTGCTTATGTTAATTTTGATTAGTGGTATGTTCAGACACCTTCCTGCAGTCATAGTTTGTATTTTCCATTTACCATGCTCTTGATAATCTTTATCCCATTCTGCCTTTAAAAATATTTCCCTAAAGGTATTTTCAACTTATTCATTTACTTCTTGTGTTCTATTGAGAATTATTATTCTCATTTTATAAATCTGCACTTAAATCATTCAATCAAAGTCTACAATTAAGCAATATCCTATCCCTCAAGTGAATTTATCTCTCTCAAAAATTTACATATTTTTCTTTCCCCATTTCTAAATTTCCTTTTACTCCTAGGTTCAATATATCTGAATTTTATGCCTATATTTTAGTATATTTTTAAATTAGAAACCTGCTCTGGCTGGTGTGGCTCAGTAGATTCAGTGCTGGCCTGTGAACCAAAGGGTTGCTGGTTTGATTCCTAGTCAGGGTACATGCCTGGGTTGTGGGCCAGGTCCCCAGTAGGGGGAGCACTCGAGAGGCAGCCATACATTGATATTTCCTTCCTTCTCTTTCTCCTACCTTTCCCCTCTCTGAAAACAAATAAATAGAATAAAAATAAATTAAAGACCAATTCTTACTTAGACTTAACATTTAGTATTTTTTCTTATCATATGTCTGTTACCACTTTTAGTTGTTTATTGGACTTTGAATTTTGTTGGAAATAATATTCTAGTAGTTTTCTTTTAAAAGGTGTGTGATTAGGAAAATTTATGAGTATTTATGTTGTATAATGTCTTTATTTTGCTTTTTCCATCATTGGTGGCTTGGTTGGATATAAGATTAAGACTTAAATTCATGATCTATTCCCTGAACTTGATGAATACTGCTTCCTCTGCTATAGCATCCACTGTTGAGAAAGAACTTAATACATCTCTAGTTCTTATTCTTTTGTAGGTAAGAAGTTGTTTTTCTCTTTTGAGAAGCCTTTAACTTTTTTATTACTCTTGAAAGTTCTACATTTTACCATACAGTATGTAGCTATTTCTTAACTTATCTGTGTCTGGATTTTGTTGTATGTACATTTACTTTGAAGATGGTAATATTTATAGGAGAAGTTTTCTTATCTGTTATTGTGATTATTGCACTTTCTTCATATAGCTGGTGGTCTATTATTGTGTGCTCATTTTTTATAAAACCTCTTCAAATTTTGTTAGAATTGTTTCTGATTGTGTGAATTTGCATGATTGTGAAAAATGGACAGAAGATGTCTGTAAGAGGTATAATTGTAATTTGTCTTCTGGATTTGGGCTCCATCTCCTGTTAGACAGTTGCTAACTACCTGAATTATTCCAAATACCTATGCTTTTCTTGATCACCCAAAGCAGGAGACAGGAGGGTCTAGTCCCAGTGAAGTTTATGGTTAGTCATCCAGACAGATCCCCTGGGTATCACTCTGATTCTTGCATTCAGTTACTTTGATCTGTCTTCCATGATAGCTTATCTATAGGTGTTTTGTTCCACATTATGCTGCAGCTTTCCTGTCCATCAGATTCTACTGAATTTCTATTTCACGGAAACCCCTATTAATTTCTAGTCCACCCATGCGTGGCTGCTATTACATATGGTACCCTTTGAGTCATGCCCTGCACAGTCCATTTCTATGAGTGTTGGGTCATGCTTTTCTAAAGCTGTTGAGTTTAATCTTTGATTTAAAAATAGCTCATCCACTCTATTAATGGATTTGCTCAGGAATCAAGTCAGAAGTATTTTATTAGTCTGACATTTTCTAACAGATCTTCTTATTGACCTTATCACTTGTCTGTTGTTGTCACTGAGCACCATATCTGAAATCCTTTTCTTGTTCAAAATGATACAAAAAGATCTTACCTTGTCAGGGATATAAGACTTTTACCATAAGAAATCAGAAAATATAATTTTCTTCTTGTCTCTCTTTTTTCCTTTATGTAATATGGCAGTGCATATTTCTGAGGAAATTTGGAATGTGTTGCCACCAACCAAACTACTGTGTTCTTTAACTTTAAAAATTTGGAATTACAGAAATTTTTGATAATTATTTAAGAGAAGCAATAAAGGAAACTAACTTACACTTTCTTAGTCTTTTCAGAAGAACTGCAGCTTGTTAAATTTTGATGTCTCAAATGATTTGTTTGACATCAAAGATTTTACCTGGCTTACGTAATGGAGATAGTTGGATCCTGACTACAGCATTTTAGGAAGCATAAACACGGCTTGCTAGGTAATTAGAAAAGAACTTCAGGAAATATGATGTGCTTCTTTCTATCCTCTACACTTCTTCCACCACAGAAAAAAAGCTTTAGAAATTTTTCTTTTTACTTAATCAGACTCCATACAATGAGTTACTGAACTGAACTTCCCCTCATACACAGGCCATTATTCTGCAGTACTTCACCCACTAACCAAACCATCTGGAACTTTATTTAGTCACTTGCCAAAATCCTCCTCCTTCTTAAAGATGTTCTGACCCACCTCTGAGCTTTCATTTCCTCCCACTCTCCCCCAGTGATGAGCTCTAACCTCTTTCTTTCAGATGTCAAACGCGCCTACACGCCTGAGGTAAAATGTCGGCAACGATCTTGCTTCTCTACCCACCATTCACCAAGGTGAAAATGAATTTCCATGTCAAGTGTCAAAAGAACACGTTTTCAACTGGAAAACAAGTCATATCCCCTTTTTATATGTATCATTGCTCTAGCAAATATACCTATTTGGATGCAAGATAATGTTTTAGTCTCAACAATTCCTCCAATTCCTTCAGTGCAAACACACAAGTGTAAACACACACCATATTTATGATAAAATGTATCCAAATGGCAATTTTTAATATATTGATTTATTTTAAAAATTATATTGTCATGTTTCTGAATCACTTAGAGTCAGGATTTCTAATTATTTCTCATTCATGTCTTTTATTTTGTCTCATTTTTAATAATTTTTATAGTTTTGATTGCTTATAAACCAGTCATAGGATTACTCGTACGTACATAATCTTAACAGTAGAAGAGAACACAGGAATTATCTCATATGGCTTCCTTCTCCCAGCATAGAAGCTCAATTAATTTAGGTGCTGACTGCTTTGTGATGACATTCGTTCATTGTTCACTCACTTAAACATGCTCATCGAGTGCTTTCCTATGTCCCAGGCTTAACCTAACAGCTATAATGGACATAAACCACACATCTGGACTTCCAGGGAAATTACATATTAGTGGGAAGAGACAAAGAATAAGTAATAAGTGTGATAATTAAGTTAATAATATAATGTTGTGGTGTAATCTGGGATTTTGCTTACTTGGAAATTAGTAAGATGGATACCGTGCTAACTGTCTCATGGTTACTGGTGGAAGACAGGAGACTCTTAGGTCAGAAGCAAGGTTCTCCGTCATGCACAGCATAGCAGGCAGTATAAACATTAGCACATTTTGCATGGAAATTGTGCAGAAGGAACCAGATGGATGCTGTGCACACAGTAAAGGTGTATCACAACTGAGAAACACCAAGGGAGGGAAAATCATTACTTTATAACAAGCAATAAGCAAGTCATTTTTGTTTTGTTTTGTTTTGTTTTTTTTGGCTCAGAAAGTGACACAAACTTCTCTCTTGAGATTGCTTGCTACAAAGACAACTCAAAAAAATGTCCCAGTTAAAGAGCTAACAGCACCTCGCATTCTTGGCATACCCAGCAAGATGTGCAGAAGCACAAGTGACCCATGGAGGTGACTTCCCAAAATATAGAAGTTGGTATCTGCTATGGAATAAAGAACAAAGTAGATCAGGATCACTAAGACAGGGGAGACAGGAGAAGGGATGAAAATTTGCAATGTAAAGAAGATAGGCTAGATTATTCTATAGTGACACAGAGTTCCAAATTTTAGTGGTTTATAGTGACAGAGGTTTTTGTTTTACTCACTGTACGTGCCCACCACAGGTGGGCGGGAATTTTGTTCATAGCAGTCATCCTTTCTCTTGTAAACAAACTAATGGAGCAAGAACAGTATTTTTGTTAGTCATAATGTTTGTAGTAAACGAATATAGCAAAGTACAACCAATCAAAGCTTCTTTCTCACTTATGCTTGTTAGCCAATGAAAGTCAAATGGCCCAGCCCAACCTTCCATTAAAGAAGGAAGTGGATGCTGATAATAAAATCTACCACAGTAGCCTTCATCAAAAAGGTGGAATACGAGTAAATACTTGAAAGAAATGAGGAACCTAACCAAATGTAGGTACAAGGAAGGAAATTCTATGCAGAAAGAGAAGCTAAGGAAAAGACTTGAGTTGACAGTGTGCCTACGATGTTGGAAGCCTCTCAGTGAGGCCACAGAGGAGGGAGCAGAGCAGAAGAGGGGAGATAATTCCTCCAGGCAAAACGAGAAGGCCATAGCCACTGCAAGGACTCTATGTTATACTTGGGTTATAAGAAGTAATCACACTAAACTGTAGGAAAGAAAGTTAGAAGCAGGAAGTATGGTGAAAAGCTCTAGGACTCATACAAACCAGGTGAAATGGTGGCTCCGACCCAGGTGGTAATAGGTACTATCTTGAGGAAATGGATGCTGGATATATTCTGAAGGTAACACCAACAGGGTTCTGATAGACTGGATATGAGGGCTGAGACAGGAAGAGAAAGAGAGAATGAGAGAGAGGCTTCTAGAACACTTGAAAAGTTTCTATTATGAAAGGTTATATGTGCTGTAAAATTCATATTAAATTCACACTGATGTGAATTAATAATCTTTATTTTTAAGGTATTTTTTAAAAGATCAGTTTCTGAAGTCCAGGTACACAAAATCTCCCAGTATGACTGTGCAGAATTGTCATGTCTTTCTGTTGGACTGAACAGAACTGTCTTTCTGTTGGACTGTCTTTCTGTTGGATGAAGTAATAACTTCATCATTATAAAATATTTCTCCCTGTCTAGTAATACTTCCTGTTTTAAAGTCTCCTATAGCAGATATCAGTACGGCCATATCAGATTCCTTGGTTTGAGTATACATTGTATATGTCTACCATTTTTACTTTTAAACATTCAAGGGCTATATACTATATAGTTTATGGTTGATTTTTATTTATTCTTTTACCCAGTCAGAAAATTTTGAATTCTAATTGGATCATTTTGTCAATTTACATTAAATGTTTTACTGATAAATCTGATTTGTATTTGAATTTAGCATTTATTATATGGTTTGTATTTTCCTAATAATTTTAAGGTTGTGTTTCTTCCTTTTAATTTTTAATCTACATGTTTTATTATTTTATTTTGTTAGCTTTGTATTCCTTAATTACTTTTGTTGTTACCATGGAGATTATAAGATTTGTCTTTGATTTATTAGACTACATCTCAAATTTGTACATTTATCACTTTCCAGAAACACAAGGTTTTGGTTTTTTTAAATTTTAAGTCCATTTAACTATCTGCCATCTTTATTTTCTTTTGCTAACTTTTTAAAATCTGCATATATTTTACACCCTATGAGATATTGTTTCTATTGTTTTCTACAGCCTATATTTACTACATTTACCCTCATATTTAGCCTTTCTATTGGTTTTTATTCTTGCTTCCATCAAAATATTTTAATCTTGGATAATTTTCCTTCTGTCAGAAAAATTTCCTTTAATGTTTATTTTAATACTAATTTCTTGTCAATACATTTTTTGGTCTGAAATTGTATGTATTTCCCCTTCATTTGTGAAGCTTAGTTTTGCTAATTATAGAGTTGTACGTTGCTACTATCGCTTTCCGATTTCAAAGATGTCATCTACTCTTTTGTCTATTGAAAATGCGAATCTCAATCTACTATTGCACCTATGAAAGTAATGTGGTTGTTTTTCCTGGCTGCTTTTAACATAATCTCTTTAATTGTGGTTTTCAACAATTTTTCTAACCCATAATGAGGTATGGTTTTTTATTGTATCTATCCTGCTTAGAATTCGTAACATTGAAATACCTAATTTCAATCATTGCATTTTCTAGTTATAGAATTTCCACTTGATTCTATTTCATAAATTCCACTTCCTTAGTGAAGTTCTCCATTTTGTACTTTTTTTCTTGAGCATAAGAACCATAAAAATCATATCTGGTAAGTCCAATATCGGGGTCACCTAAGTGTCTGATTTTATTATCTGGGGACTTTTTCTCCTGGTTTTCAACCATTTGGTTCTATCTTCTGGCATGCCTGGTAAATTTCATTGTACCTTGTATATAAAAATCTAAATTTGTACCAGAAATTTAATCTTTACCTGGCAATAAATTAAACTATGGGTTGGTTAAGTTGTTTCCATTAAAGATTAAAATAATTATTGTTTAAATATTTTTGAAAGCTGGCTTATTTCTGGTGTGCTTTTAAACCTAGAAAGGATATTTTATAAGGGCCTCAGTTTATGAGGGTCCTTTCTCCTTGGTGGACACTAAATTTTAATATTTTTCTCTCTGTAACGGAATGAGACTGATAAAATATGTTTCACTCCTTATCAACTATTTTCTTTTTTTTTTCCTTTTAAATTTGGCCCACACAAGAGTGGCTTATAAGTTAGAAAATCCCTTGAGGGAAAAGTGTACAGAGAATGTTGAGGTCATTTATCTGTGATTATCTTTGTTAGCTGGGATCTTGGAATCTCAAATTTTGGCTCTCTTGGTGGTCTTGAGCTCCAATTTTTCATCTCCTGAACCCAGTTTGCTTGCTTAAACCTACAGCTTGATATTTTTGACTAGTCCCTATGCTTAGTGCTTTGAAATAACGAATGTCTCCAGGGGAAAATTGCAGTGGTAAATGTATGATTTGTTTTGACACATTTCTCTTTTCTCTTTGGTTGTTTTCCAAACTCTCCAATTAGCTGTTTTTATTTTTTCTCTTTTGCATATTATTGTTTTTATTTTTCAGTGGTTAACCTAAGCAGCAGTTTCATACAACCTACTTTGTACAAGAATCTATACTATACTACATATACTTCCTTGGGCCCTGTTTGGCATACAGTTTTATACTGTTGTCTCTTTAACTAGTACTTACATTTTCTAACAAAATTTCACATTGGTAATGGAAACCGTGACTCTAGTTATTGTTCTTACTATTTCCGTGGGCAGAGTGTTGGGTTCATTGTTGCATTCAATAATTACTTGTTGAATTTAATTGGGGCATGAGTTGCAAGAAAGAAATTGGCAAAAGAGAGAATCTCACTTCAGTTTAAAAAGTTGAGAAGACATGAGGATTCCCGCTTCTTAAAACTGTGCTTTCAAGAATGTTTTATTTTTGTTCTCTTTGATCACCAGAAGATGTAAAATGTTATGTCTAGTAAAGTAGATCATTTATTTCCTGTATTCCAAAGAATAGAAAATACTTCCAAATCACGTATTTATTAATTTCTGAGACCAATTACGGCTTGTAACATGAAACATTAGCTTGTGCAAACATATGAGAGCCATTGTGCTATAAAAATTGTATTCATGTCTTTTGTTACTTGAAAATAACTGATTTTAAATTTTGGTTTAATGATCAAAATTTTCAGGCTTTTTAGTAAGAGAGATAACTCAGAGAAGGCATGAACTGTGAAACCCTCTCTTTAAGGGTTCACCTGCCCTGGCCAGTTAGATCACTCTTAGTACAAGTCCTGGTTTGTTAAACCGGGAGATCTACCTGTAACAAAACTTTGTCTAGCTTGGTCTAAGTTCTTTGTCTAATCCTAGCTTTAACAAACTTCATGTAAGCATTGGAGAATCTTTTCTTTTTTTTATACTTTGTGCATTGACTTTATCTAGATTTTCTTTGCTTTCAGATTCTCTCTACAGAGGGCTCAAGGTCAAGTTTTCTGCTAAAGATACCTATAAAATTCTAGTAACTGATAATATGAACCTATTACCAAGATGGTGTAATAGTTATTTAGAAATCTCTTTTTTTCTAGTTCATAGGGAATGCCTTGGCCACAGCACTGTATAAAAACTAAATGTTCATTAAAAGAAATGAATCAAGCCTATCCAAGAAAAAGCATATAGGTTGCTATAAATAGTGGTTTAAATACTTCTGTATACTGAGTGGTCTTCTAGGAGAAGTTTTAGATTTGGGATGACAATGAGTCAGGATATAAAATAGACTTTAGGCAGCACCAAGTTGGCTTGGCTTTAAAAAAAGAAAACATAACGATATAATCTGTCAAAGGTGTGGCTCACATAAAAAATTTCAATACCAAGAGCATTTGTAATAAGTTTAAATAAGGCATTTATAAGTTATATTAGTCAAAATATTGAAAAAATAAAATACCATTCACTAGCCAACATATTTATGTTACTGTTATTGAAAATTATAAAAATATGTGTCAGTTTTGACTCCCTTTTCCATTTTCCTCATTTAAAGAAAGTGTCTCTAGGCTTCTATCTAAAGATATAATTATGGATCATTGAATAATGTAATTATTTGATGAAATTCTTCTGGAAGCCTTCCAGTATTACGTTGCAACTGTTCCATAAGAAAGAACATATAGAAAAGCCAATTAGTTTGCCGGGCTCCATAGCATTTTAAAGCTGGTATTTAAGAGAGGCCCATGGCTACTTTGATTTTACAAATTTCACTAGGTGATAATTTTCCAGCCATCAGAATTAATGAAAATTCAGGAAATGTCAAACGTCAGGGAATATAAAACCTCACACAGGAACACTTTAGAAGTATCCAGTAACCTTCTCAAGTAACAAATCGGGCCTCTCTTTATACTCATTGGAGGGAGGAGAGAAGGGAGAAGGTGAGGTGGGGATGGCTGGCAAAGATGGAACCACAGCTCTGGCAGAGTAGTTTGCCTCTCCGCTGCGGCTGGACATGGATTAGCCTCATTTTGTTAACTACTCCTTCTCACACATTCTTCAAGGATGAAATGCATGCTAGGTCCCTTGTAGGACGTAGTAATGGGGAAGGTGGATGGAAGTGCGGACAGAGGAAGTAAGACTGAAGCTTGCCAACTTCACAGTCTAAGATGACGCAGACATGTCCATTCTGACCCTTCAGAAGCCCTTGTCTGAAAAGCCCTGACCACCCTTTAAGGAATTCACCTCTCGCTGCATTCTTCTTTAGGACAGCTGTGAAGGTGATTGAAGGTATAAAAGGGTGAAGGGAAAATCACTCAGGATTATATGGGTTGAATTTTTTTTCTTTTCCCGAAGAAGTGCATGCCTCACTTAGCTAAAGAGGGAAACGTTCTCCTTTGGAGCCATCAGCTCTAAAGCTTTTTTGAACTCTGTTAGGAATAGTACATATATCTTCCAAGGTCCCTTTGCATAGCCCCCATCTTTCCCTGTGCCTTCAACCAGAAAACAACAAATCCTGGATGTAGATGAGTCAAGGGCTTCTCAGCAATGGCACTTTGTGTAGGTTACCCTGTGGAAGGTGGTGCAGTCATTCGTGCCATTGTGTGCATCCCCCCATCTATTTAAAATTGACCCGTGAGTCTCAACAATAAATTGACCCGATAGTGCTTTTCATCCATTTTTCACACTGCACTCAGGAACTCAGCCGAAAATGAACTGACTGTGAATCAGAGCCATGGGAGTCTCTTCTGTTCCTGGGGCTGTCCTCTGGAAGCACTTTCTCCCTCCCTGAAGAGCTTATGCTTTTACCAGCTAAACTTAAAGTGGGTCTTTCCATGTCCATTTCCTGCATATTTTGTTCTTGGTCCAAAGTATTTTTTTCCTCTGCCTTTTATGTTAGCATAAAAAAACTCTCATTGTGCCCTAGTGCATGTATTAAAATATAAAACAAAAGGAGATTAAATGTGTGAATGGAAAAGTCAGCAGGAAACTAAAGAGCCTAGCACACATGCACACACAAGTAGGTTAAAAGGTTACAGAGGAAAGGAATATGGGGTTTCTGGAAGGAGTTTAAATATAAACAGCCCCCAAGATCTTGGGATCAAATACAGAATTAATAGAAAGGTTGGACAATATTAAGGAAGATAATTTAAAAAATTTAAACCTCGGCTAAACTAAAAAACATCCGAGGAAGGCAGTGTTCAAATGTCTACCCTTGAGTCCAAGAGGAGGGATCTTTAGGGATTTTCTAAAGAGAAGAAACTCTATTACAACATTTTCCTGGCCTTAAAGTCTACTTAGGAGGAAGTGAACAGGACCCAGCCTCAATGCCAAATTTCAGGCTCAAGTGGATGGATTGCCAGGACATCCTACACACCGGACAAAGGCAGCGAAGCCAAGACTACCCACATTCACATGCTTTTAAAAACTGGGGAACCTCAAGGGGGTGCTTGATTTATGTGGAATAACTGGCCTGCCCAAGTACATTTCAAAAAGAAAACCTTTTCCAACACCCTCACCTGGGATTGAGAACTCTGGAAAATGGGGGTGGAAGGAAGAAATAGATTAAATTACTGTTTGGCCAATGCATTAGGACTCTTGGAAAACAGCACAAGGCTAGGGAAATAACGATAGCCAGCAGTTTTTGAGCATTTTCTGTGCGTTGCGCCATGTAATTTTACGTGTAGAACCCCCTGACCCCCATCTTCACAGAACTCCTACAGGGCGTATGAAATTATTACACCAGTTTTTATAGATAAGGAAACGAGCCTAGATTGGTTAACTAACCAACGAACATGATACGAACGTGAAACGAACAACTAGTAAATGATAGAGCCAGAATTCCACCCCGGGTCTGATTGACTTAGGACCCACACTCTTGACAATCTGCAGGGCTGGATGAATTAACTACTGCAGTAAAGATAATCACGAATTAGGAAGCAAATTTAGGATTCATAGATTCTTCTCTCAAATTAATGAATCTCACAAAAAAAGGATGTCAAAGGAGGCTATATAGAGCTCATCTGTAGAATAATAATAGCTTAGAGGACCTAATGTTGCAGGGTACAATTTACATATTTAGTTAGACTTTAAAATATGGAATCTCTACAGATCAGTTCTACTCCTTTGCAACTGCTATCAATCAAATTTATTGACACTAAAATAATGCAAATTATAATTTAAAATTAAGTGATTATAATTTGCTACTTCCAGTGCTCTGGCTATATGTATTCACAAACATTCTCTGAATCCAATGCCCAATTCAGTGGTTAGCATAAAATATTCATTTAATAAGCATTTTTAAAAATAATGAGGTAGGTAGTATTTTCTTCATTTTACAGATGTAACAACTGACACTCAGAGAAAACTTACCGAAGACCACAAGACCTCATATAGGATTCAAATTTAGTTTTCCTAACTTGAAAACCCATACATTTGGTACAGAATCAAAACCCACAAAATTACAAAATTATGTAATTCAATTATGTAATTGATTGTATATGGGGACGTGGAAGAGTGTGGAGAAAAATATTCCTGACCACTGCTTCTAAATGTATTCATATTATAGCACATATAATATTTTTATAGCACACTGTAGGAAATGTGGAAATAATTCTCAGTGGGAGGTGACTTCCTGAGTGCTCCGGCCACCCCCTGGCTCTGACCAGCTGGCCCATGTAAGGGGACTCGTATCTTTTCACATTGTTAGTCCACTGAGTATATACAAATATTCCAGATTTACCAGTTGAGAAGCTTAGTTCTTGGCATATAAAATGCAGGTACACGGAAATGCATGAAACCTTTTTCAAGCCTCGAGAAGTTCAGCTTGGCTTAGGAAATACAGTGGGAGATGAAAAATAGCTTAAGGGCCATATTATGGAGCTTCTTATATGCCCTATATTGAGATTGTGAAATTACAATAAATATGTGAAACACCAAAAGAGAGCAATAATGGGAAAAACAATTTTTTCCAATTTTCTTCAAAATCACTTTATGTATTTGAAACTATATATTTATAATTTGGTTTCTAACTGTGATGCAGTAGTTGGTATTAAGCAAAACCTTCCACTGAGATTAACTATTAAAACTGAATAAAGTGAAACAAAATAAAACAAAAGAGAACAACTGTTTAAAATTATTCTCCAATAATTAAAGCAACAAGAAACTGAGGAACCAAATTCCTGAAGAGAAACGAAGTGCATTGAAATGAAGCCTACATTTGTCTCCACTTTTCAGCCTTGGCTGCCAAGCCATAACACAGACTGACCAAAAAGCAGCAGTCTATGAACTGTGAGAAGACAAAAAAAAAAAAACCCTGAACTTGAAGATAACCAGAAGAGCCATAATTCTAGGGGGTCAAAATCAGGGGACTTCAGACAAGTCTACACATGAGAGTCTACACATGATTTCTACTCTGAGCATGCACTGACTAAGACACGGAGAAACTCTGAGCCTCTGCTCGGAAACTAAAGAGTTTAGCAGAGTTTGTGGAAATCTCATGATGCTAGAGAGAAAAAAAGCAGTGTTCGCATCCCTCAAGTAAGAATGATCTCATTTAAACACTTAACCTTTTTTACATTGAGATTCCTGCAAACGTTTCATACAAGGACTAAGAACAAACTAAAACAGGCCAGTTTTGCCTGGATGAAATTGATCTGCCTATAATTAAATGTGGTCAGAAAGCAAACACACTAAATCCTGTTTGGAGGAAGATACTGAGAGCCTCTACACTTTTCTCTTCACATTGTTCAACAATTAATAAACACTTACAAAAGAGGTAAAAAAAACAACTGAAAACATGTAGGTACAGACATGCATGTTTATCACTTTAAATTACTTATCTACTTAAATTATTCAGTAAATTATTTAAATTTTGAAGATAACCATGGATTTTTAAATAACTTAGATTTATAAATTTAATAAATAAGACAACAGTTTGAAAAACTTCACCATGGCAAGATTAATTCTGAAAAAGAATCAAACATAAATCTTAGATAATTGAAATTAAGGATTTAAAATGGGTTTAAGGGCACCTTGGCAATCGCAGAAGACAGAGTTAGTGATTGGACTTTAGATCAGTAGAAAACAACTGAGAACAAAGCATAAAAGAAAAGAAAATGCATACATTTAATAAATATATAAACTACTATATCTCAAAACACCAATTAAAAGAATATTGTTCCTGTGTTCCTAAATTGCATTATTTACAGTAGCTAAAATCTGGAAACAGCCTAAGTACCCATCAGTAGATGAGTGGATAAAAAAGCTATGGTACATTTACAGAACAGAATACCATTCAACTGTAAAAAATAAGAAACTCTCACCCTTTGCGACAGCATGGATGGACTTGGAGATTACTAAGCTAAGTAAAATAAGCCAGTCAGAGAAAGACA
>PVKM010001071.1:66211-85900 GCA_004027735.1 Carollia perspicillata
ATGGAATAATTACATTTATATACTAGCTATAAAAATTTAGAAAATAAAAACTGAAAAATTACTTAAAATAGTTTGAAAGTAACAAGTACCTAGTAATAAATTGAATGATATCTGTAATATTTCTACAAATAAATCTATAAAATATTACAAGAGAAATCATGAAGAAACCTACATAAGTTGAGGGAAACACTATGATCAGAGATTGGAGGATTCAATATTCTTAAAATGCCAATTCTCTCTAAATTTATCTATAGTTTCAATACAATCTTAGGTAAAGTCTCATTTTTTAAAAAATGTAATGGCCTAAATTTAAATTTATATGTGAATGCAAAGGGCCAAGAGTAACCATGACCATCTTTAGGATGAATAAATTTGGAGGATTTATATTACCAGAGATCAAGCTTTTCATAAAACTACTATAAGAAAAAATGTGATATTGGTATATGAATAAAAAATTTGACCAACAGAAAGAAGTCCAGAAGCATTCATTTACACTAACACAATTTACAACAAATTGCCACTACAATTATGTAAGGGAAGGATGATTATTTAGTAAATAGTAGTGGGTCAAATAATTTTTTTTATGGAGCAAGTAGTAATTTATTCTTACCTCACATCTATGTACAAAATTCAGTCTCAAGAGATCACAGACCTAAACACAAGGTAAGTTCCTACAAGATTAAAGAACATTGTATCTTTTGGTAAAAAAAATATTTCTCAAAATCTTTTAAAAGTAATTTTCAATGATATACCACTATCCAGAAATAAAAGGACAAATAAATTAGATTTTATTAAAATTTTAAAAAATTCTGTTGATGAAAAGCACACCATTAAAAGAGTGAAAAGATATAAGCCAGAGAGTTTGAGAAGACATTGGCAATATGGATATTTGGTAAAAGATGTGTATCCAGTATATATTAAAAAATCCTGGAAAATCAATGAGAAAAAGACAGTCAGTTTGATTTTAATGGCCAAATCTTGTACAGGAATTTTGAGATGTTGCAGAGGTCTGATAGCTATATCTAAGAGTGTTCAAACTCACTAGTAATCAGAAATATGCAAATTAAAATTACAATGAGACAACACCAAGTATTGGTGAGCATGTGGAACACTGAATTCCTATAGACTACTAGTGGGACTGCAAATTTTTATAACTATTTTGGAAAACTGACAGTAATTATAAAGTTTAATGTATGCATGCCTTATGAGCCAGCAATTTCACTCCTAGCTATGTAATTAAGAAAAACACATGTCATAATACAAGAAAAGACAAATGTGAGGATATTCACAGTAGTATTATTTACAATTGAAAACTGGACAGAAATCTCCATCAGCAATACATTTTGTACATTTCTATGATGGGATGATATACAGGACGAATAATAAACACATCTACTGCTATTTGCAACAACTAGATGACCCCCACTGGTAGATGAGCCAAAGCCTCCAGACATGAAAAAACACCTACATCATGTAACTTTATTTAAAATTTGAATCTGATGGAATGAATCTAGTTGATAGAAGTGAGGATATTGGTTAATATTTGGGGGCATTTTATTTTAACTGGTAGGCTGTTAGGAGTTAAGACTTTTTGGATGTTCTATATATTTTGTATTTTCTGTTTTTTTCAACTGGTTGTTAGTTATATAAGCATGTTCCCTTTGCAAAAAAATTCATTGAGTTGTACATTTCAAATATGTCTACTTCACTGCATGTAAGTTATGTTTCAGTGTAAAGTAAAAATACCTTTATGTATAATGTAAACACATTTATTCATTTTATTTTGCATACATTTAAGTTATTTCCATTTTGGCCAATATGTCACCATCACTTTAAACTAAGCTTATAAGGTCATTCTGTCTTCAGTTCCAAACACCTACTCACATCTCTCTCTCCCCTTTCTGGATCATCACAGGGCATAAAAATCTGAAAAAAACAAGTTGACTTTTTGTGGTTCTGTACATATTTAAAATATAAAAAATATGTTATATTACTTTGAAATTTCTGTCCTTTTATTGAACATTTCTTCATAACATTGACTCTAATCTTCCTTACATGTAGCTTTTCATTGCTCCCCTGAACAAATTCTGAAAGAATATTAATAAATAAATTTCTGTTTTTCTGCTTTTTAAAAAAGATTTTATTTGTTTTTAGAGAGAGGGGAAGGGAGGAAGAGGGAGAGAAACATCAGTGTGTGGTTGCCTCTCACATGCCCCCTACTGGGGACCTGGCCCACAGCCAGGCATGTGCCCTGATTGGGAATCAAACCAGCAACTCCTTGGTTCACAGGCTGGCACTCAATCCACTAAACCACACCAGCCAAGGCTCTGCTTGGTTTTGAAGGCAGAAAGTATTCTGCTTATCCATTGTTATTCGTGCAGCTCCCAAGAACATCCATCTTTACTAGCTTATTGGTCCAGAATCCTTAATGCCCCCAAATTCCTACATATTAAATTCTGTTACATCTCTTACTCTTCTTTTGTCCTTGATTTCAGCTAGTTGTTCAAGTCTCCACTCAAGCCTTCTTTTCCCACCATCCACTTACTGTTGTAGCCCTCGTTAATGTGCTTATTTTCAAATACTTGGCAGATAGTCTGGTATAATCTTAAGCTATCATGCCTCAGCCTTACCTGTTTGTGATCATTATGTCCTTTCAAGGAGGTATCAGTTAAGGAGAGGAAATATGGGTTTGCATTCCATACCATTAATCTGACATGTGCAGTAGAGCATTTTCCAATGTTATGGAGAAATAATTGACATGTAACACTGTATAATTTTAGGGTGTACAGCATAGTGCTTTGACTTAACTTCCATTTGGGGGTGGAACAAAAGTAGATTTATAGTCATGAGTACATGAAACATAGTTTATTCCTGTATTATTTATGAATTATTATATTATTTTTGCACGAACTGTAAACTTACTTTTGCTGCACCCTGTATATCACACAGCAGTGTTAACTAGAATCATCATGTTATACATTGCGTCCCTAATACTTATTTATTCTATAACTGGAAGCTAATGCCTTCTGACCACTTTTATCCAATTCTCCCTGCCCCCTCGTTTTATCTGTTTGTGATTCATCTGCTCTAATACACTGGAGTCAGAATCTGGAGACCAGGCTCCTAACTTCGTTCTTCATTTCCTAACAACCTGAGCCTAATGTTCTGCACAAAGAAAACCTTTAATATATATTTAATATTTAATAATTTTCTGATTCTTTCAAAGAAACAGGTAGGCCGTTACAGTATTAGCAACTAACACCACAGAAGCTTCCTTTACTCAAATGTGTCACACCCTACATAAAATCCCAGCCACTTACCGTGTGCCACAAGCCTTGTGGGATCCAGCCTTTGCCTAACTCCCCAGCATTCTATCCCTACCTCTCTCCCTTTGTGCCTTCTCAGCCTCTAGCATTACCCTTCTCTCGGCCTAAGATGCTGTTTCCCCAGGTCTTCCCGGCTCCTAAGTGTCCACACATTTTAGATCTTTCTTCAACAGGTACCTCCTTAGAAAAGCCATAGTCTGTCTTACCCCTCCCTGTCCTTTCTTCTCTTCTTTTACCATAATTTCATCACTCTACCCAAAACATAACTACTGAAAAGTAGGGACTTTGAATTTCTTAATTTTGATGTATACTTATATGTATAATGCATTCAGTAAATATGAGTTGAATAAATATATAAAGAAATGAAGAGATGGAGCAACCACCTACGCCAATACTTGAAAATCTGATTCACTCCATCATTCCATCTCCTGGGACTCAGGCCAACAGCAACAGAGTGATGAGTGCATGTGTCCAATTTCACTTATCACAGGGTATTAAAAATGTATTCATTAAAAGTCATCTTTTTTGTGATTTTAGAGCACATAGATATTTGTTAAGTATACATATTCAATAGTTTTAACTTAAGTGCCTTTGTTTTCCTTTTAAATTTACTACCCAGTGTTACACATTGTCTCTTTTTACTTTTCAATTACATTTAACATTCAGTATTATTTTATATTAGTTTCAGGTGCACAGCCTACTGGTTAGACAATCCCATACTTTACAAGTGTCCTGCCCCGTATTTCAAGTACCCACCTGTCACCACACGCAGTTCTTACAATGTTATTGGTGATGTTCCCCTTGCTGTTATCTATCAGTGGAGTTTTGTGCAGAACCTTCTGGGTTGTGTTGATGAACAAATTGATAGTCAAGTCCTGTTTTGGGGCCCAAATACTGGATACATATTTCTTATACAATGAACATGCTTTTGTTTAACTCAGTTTAAATATGTTCAACTAATTTGTTGAAATAATTAACCAGAAATGCTAGGACTAAGGATATCTAAAATTTATATTTGGAGTCAAAACTGTAGCTTCCACCTAATGGTAACTACTCCTCATCAATCTGTCTCTCCATGTCTGTTTATGGGATTTCAAACTGCACAACACAGTGCTTTTATTCTTTGACAGCGTGCTATTACAGAGAAATTATTCTTCCATCATCATTCAGGTCAGTCATCATATTCTTTATTGCCATTTGTATTCTTTTATTTTCTTTTTTTCCAGTTCTCTTGGATTATTAGTATCTTTGTAATTGGTCTCTTAAGAGCTTGTTTATGAGTAAAATGTTAACCATTTCTCATGCATTGTGAATGAAATACCATATTTGTGTTATTTTACTGTGCTGGTTTACTTTTTGATTTTAAAGAGTTGCATATTGAAATACAATCATGTACTATTTAAAAAAAAGAAAGAAAATCTGATTCAAAGCACAGGTTCAGAGTGAATCAAAGCCAAAGATCCTGAGGGGCAGAGTAACATATCAACCATATAGGAAGGACACACAACCTCAGAATCTGTGTCTATAATTAATAAAAATTGTAAATAAGAATTGTGGGCAGATTATCTCTAAAAAATAGTAGGATAAGTGGTAATGTTTTAAGTCTTCTGAATTTGACCTAAGTTGAATATTGAGCTATAAAGTAAATAATGAATAAAGTTGATTATCTATGTCGAGTCTTATTATAAAAAGCAGTGCATCTGGGGGCCAGATGACTCTAGAATCACATTATAGACAATAATTCTTTAATTCTTTAATATAAGTGGAGACAAGGATCATTACCCCATTTAGCAGACCTTAAAAGTTGAGGCAGTAAAAACAAATGGCTTGTCTTATGTTTCAACATTAATTTTAGAGTGAACGAATTTCAGTTCATTGCCACATGTTCCTGCATTTATTACATAATTTATATTGGGAACATGAATTTCAACATAGTAAGAGAAGCATCACACTCCATACTCTATATTAGATTTCCCTTCTATAATCATCCAATTATGGGTAACCAGAAAGGCAATGAATACAGCTCTCAGTATTAAATGTGGACATATGCCCCATTGATTTACTCAGAGAGTATTGTCAGGAGTTGGTTCATTTTTAAGAGTGGCTGACTTATGGCCAGAAATGAATTCAAACACAAATTAGAATCTTAAAAGAAGCCTAGTGCACCAGGAAGGAAAGTGGGTTTGTAGTGGTAAAGTTGTAGGACATACTAATTTGATGACTCCTGACAAATCACATCGCAGCAATTAAAAAAAATTAAATCAAGATTTAGAAATAATATTAGTGGTATATAATTATTTTCCCTCTTGTTTGCCACTTCCCATAGATTTATCACCTCACTTTTATTTATTTATTTATTTAGTTTTATTCATGGATACTCAAAATTCTCCTCTCCCAAGAAAGTTCCAGCCTCAAAGTTTTTAAAGTAAAAACAATTGTTGTTCAAATGGAAAATAGAAGCAATTTTTATCATTGGCCCACCACAGTCTGGTTCAGATCTTCCAGTCTCTGCACTAGTGAGAACGCGGCCAGACCACACACTGAGGCTGAATTACAGCACTTCGAAAGGAAGAAAAACACTAATGGAAAAAGTCAAATGGATTTCCAAATATGAGGTGGTAGACAGTGCAGAAACCTTTTAGCACAGCTCCTACGAGGGTTGAACTTTGAATCCAAGGCCCCAGCACACAATCATGAGCTTGCACTGCCATTCTTCTGTGGTTGTAGGACAGGAAATGGCCATTCAACTGCATGTTGTACTAGAGTTTATCAGCTTGATTGGAAATGCGTTTTAGGGCCTTTAATCCAATTCCCACTTCTTGCAAAGAGATTCTGCAAAAGTAAAAGTAACAGCTGCATGGAATATTTTTCCATAAAGTCATTTTAATAAATGAATGAATATATTAGGGAATGCACAATTGAAAGGAAGACTTTGAGTTCCTTAAGTTGGTAGTGGCATCTTTGTCACAAAGGAAGCTTCCTAAATCCTAGCATCCGATTAAGTGCTGATAAATCAAACTGTGGGAAAGGGAAGGATGAAGTTGTATTTCATAGAAATCTCAGAGTACTTGATTGTTCTGGAATGTTCTCCATCTCTTACCTCTGGCCCAGACACTATGATACAGTAATGAGCTGAAGAAGAGGATACTGTCTCTTCTTTCAGAGAGACAAATCCAAATTTAAAAACAGCCACACCTATGGAAAAATAGAATTGCTGTGAATACCAGAAAAGAGAAATACAGGTTACGTGAGGGTACAGAGAATGTAACAGTAGAGTCAGGGAGTCAAAGAAGAAATATTTTGAGTTGACCTATATACTGTGTGCAGAACAATCTCAGAAGCATGGTGGAGTTCACATCCTGAGTATGAGAAGGGCTCCCCGACACCACTGTAACTTGGTTAGAATTAGGAAAGTTAGGGTCTTCGGTCACTTGTATATGTTTCCATGGCTCTTTCACAAATAGTATGCAAATTCCTGAAAATCTGGACCCAACTTGGCATTTAAGGAGTCCTATGGGGAAGAGCACAAGTAGGACCTTGGGGGATGCTTTCAAGTAATCATAAATAAAAGGGGGAAAACAGAGAAAAGAAGCAATTAGGAAAAAGTGGACATTTTTAAGTGGCAAATAGAAACTAGGTGCTGTATATGTTATCTGAATTAATCCACCCCCACCCAATACTATGGGCACTGAGTCTAATGATCACATTTTACAAATTTGGGAGCTAAGGCTTGTGAGTGTTAAGTACTTTACTGATGATCACAAATCCGGTAGTACGTAAGTTAACGATTTGAACACAGGACCCTGGCGTCAGACCAATGCTCTTTTTTTCCCCACACAGAGTGTTTCTTCTCTAAGGAAAGCTCTCCAGGCCTTAGGGGTGCATAAGTGTGTCATTCTAAACTCTGCTTCCAATCCAGTTTAAATAAAAGAAAATGCTCCCGAGAACTCAACCCAGTTGACATTATTCCAAGAGAGAAATTCCAGAGATTTGACTTAACTCTGTGAATCTTCAGTAACGATTGTTTCTGTCATCTTAATCATATGCTGAACTTTCTCTTATGAAAATAAATTGTTCAGTCCCCTAACTAGAGTGATAGGCTCATAATTCAGGCTAGAATAATAACACGTCCCTCTTCTCGACACACAGTATTAGACAGGGTGGCAGGCATTGTCATTTGTTTCACCCATTATTCAAATATAATCCCATTCTCCTCTTCTTGACTCTGTCACAGAGGTTGGAAAAGATAAAATAATTCATTTCCCAGACTCCCGTGTGGCTAAGACTGGCAGTGTGACTCACTTCTGGTCATTGAGGTATACTCTGCTGAACAGTGCTTCTAGGAATGATTTCGCTTCTCTAATAAGAAAGAACAGTCAGGTGACTTGTCCTTTGCCCATTTATTCTCTTTCCAACCTGAAACTCAAATGTCATGCCTGGAGAGGCAGCACTCAGTCAATAAACAGGACAACATAAGCCAACACCAACGATGTTGGAACAGAACAACAGAAAGAGCCTGGGTTTTTGAGCCACTTCACTAGAAATTAACTGTGTTTCCTTGATTTTATTTTGGTTTTTCTGAGGGGTAGGCAGGAAATAGTCCTCCAATTGTTTAAGCTATTATTATGAAGTTATATTTGTTTAACTACCCGACACACTCCTGACAGATCAAGTCAGAATTGTATACATGAAACAAGCCAGGCCAATTGAAATCCTTCCTCAGGATTTTTTTTTTGTGCTTGAGTTAGAAGGGTGATGCTTTTTTTCAATGTTTTGTCTGAAGGAAGTGGTCACAGTCTTTGTAACTAAGGACAGAGAGCCCACAGAAATAGGACGGACCCCCCCAGAACACAGTTTAGTTTAATTTGAATGTCTAGACTGATGATGCCCCTTACAGACAAAAAAGGTATAACAATTTAGGGATAAATTAGAAAAAAAAAAGATGTGCTAGACCTGTACAAAGACTACAAAACATTGCTGGGAGAAATTAAAGATTTAATTAAATGGATAGACATACATTGAACTGGGGTGGGAAAACTCAACATATTAATATGTAAATTATCCGCAAATTATATATTCAAAGAAATTATAACCAAAATCTCAGCAAGCTATTTTTTGGGAAAGGTGATAAACTGATTTCAAATTTTATATAGAAATGACCTACAATAGACAAAAACAATTTTTTAAAACAAAGAAGTAGTCGAGGGACTAACACTTGATTTTAAGACTTATTATAAAACTATGATAATTAACATAGTGTAGTACTGGCATCAAAATAGACAAATAGAATAATCAATTACAAGAAAGAATCCAGAAGTGGAACCACATATATATGAATAATTATTTTTTGGCAAACATGCAAAAGCAATTCAGTTTTTAAAAATGCAAAAGCAATTCAACCCAAATGGTGCTGAAACAATGGGTATCATTATGCAAAATGTAAACTTCCTTCCATGCATGCCTCATATTTTATGTATAAATTATTATTATTATTTTTTACAGTTAAAATATTTTTTTTATTTTAATTGTTTTTCAGTACAGTTTTCTGTCTTTTACTCCCATCCCATACCACCCCCCAGTGCTCCCCCCGTCCCCTTTCCACCCCCCCTTAGTTTTTGTCCATGTGTCCTTTATACTTGTTCCTATAATCCCCTCCCTTTTTCCCTGACATTCCCTCCCCTCTCCCCTCTGGATACTATCATCCTCTTTTCTATTTCAATGTCTTTGGCTATATATAACTCTATATGAATCATAGGTCTAAATGTAAACCTAAAAATATAACACTTTGAGAAGAAAACATGAAAAATCGTCATGACATTGTATTAAGCGAAGATTTCTTAGATATGACACTATTACAAAAATAGGTAATATTATTTCATTGTGATTTAAATTTTAATTTCCTTAACAACTTATGATTTTGAGTAATTTTTCTTGTGTTTGTCATTTTTCTTTAGTGAAATGTCTTGTCAAATCTTCATCCCAATTATTGAATTTTATGTTCTTTGTATATTCTAATACAAGACAATTAGTAGATCATAGTTTTGCAAATATTTATCCTCATTTGTGGTTTGCCTTTTTTTTATTTCATTTATTTATTTTTTAGAGAGAGGAGATGGAAAGGAGAAAGACTGGGAGAGAAACATCAACGTGTGGTTGCCTTTCACATGTCCCCCATGGGGGCCTGGCTTGCAACCCAGGCATGTGCCCTGACTGGGAATCAAACTGGCAACCCTTTGCTTCACAGGTCCATGCTCAATCCACTGAGCTATACCAGCCAGGGCTGCCTTTTTATTAAAAAAAAAAAATAGTTTCTTTCTAAAAGTAAAAGTTTTGAAGGTGATTTAATTTTTTGGTTCTTCTATGGATCAGCTTTATAAATTCTAAGAAATCTTTGCATACCCCAAAGTTATGGGGATTTTCTACCATGTTTTCTTCTAGAAGTTGTATAGTTTTAGCAACATTTACATCTCCAGTCTTTTTGAAGTGTGGGTAAAGGTTTCAGGTCCATTTTTTTTTCTTTCTAGATATTCAGTTGTTTCATTATCTGTTGTCAAAATTCCGTCCTTTACTTGTTGACTTATCTCAACAACTTTGACAAAAATCAATTGTTCATATATGCATTTCTGGATTCTCTATTCTGTTTAATGGATCTATTTGTATATCCTTAACACTAATATTACAATGTCTTTATTATTGTATCCTCATTAAATTCTTGAATCTGGTAGTGTGTTAACTTGAGATCTTTTAAAAATTAGATCTATTTCAAAGTTGATTAGCATATTCTATGTTCTTGGAATCTCCACATAAGTTTTAGAGTCAGTTTGTACGTTTCTAAAGAAAAGTCGCTATGTATTTAACTTCTTTTTCTTTTCTTTTCTTTCTTTCTTTCTTTTTCCCCTGATTCACAAATTCCAGCAACCTTGGCTTCCCAAACTCTGAAGTCAGTCTTTTTAAATCTGAAAAGCTGTATGGCCAGCAGACCCCATTTGAGCGCATCCTTCCTACCCTGAGGGATAGAAATCGCTTCCAGGAAGTACACTGGAACATTTACAGGGTTGGCCTTGTTTGTTTCCCTTCTTTCAAGGATCCCAGGACTCTCCAGTCTGTTGTTCAATGTCTGGAAACAGTTGTTGCAAATATTTTGTCCAGTATTCTGTTTATATTGAGAGGCAAGGCCTGTAGCTGTTAATCCTTTATGGGCAGAAGCAGACTTCCTGCCATGTTAATGTTAGTCCTTCTAGGGGATGTGTAGTGTCTGTCACTGTGATTACAGTGACTTGCTATTTTGAGCAAATTGTCATGTGCTTATTGGTCTTTCATGTATCTTTTAAATGAAAAGTTTGTCAAATATTTTGCTCATTTAAATGTTCATAGGCCTTAAGTTGTAGCAATTCTTATATATTCTAGCAACCATTCCTTTGTTAGAAATATGTGTTGGGAATGTTTTCTTCAGATCTTTGTCTTTTTTAATTGTGTCTTTTGAAGAATAGACATTTTTTATTTCAATAAAGTTGAATTATTGATTTTCTTCTTTTATGATTCATACATTTTGGATATCAAGGAACTTTTGCCTATCCCAACATCACAAAAAATTCATCTTACTTTTCTGAAAGCTTTATAGTTTTAATCTCTATAGTCCATCTATGATTCACTTGAAATTAATTTTGCATGTAAAGTGTAACATGCTAAGGGACATGGCATATTTTTCAAATGGATATTTAGTTGTACCGGAACCATTTTTAGGAAAAAAAATTTCCCATTTAACTATGTTGGCATGTGAGCTGACATTGATTAACCATATATGTGTCTGCATGTTTATTTTGGGGTACTCTACTTTTCCTTCCTTGATTTATATATTTATTTATACTTGACATCGGGTAGTACAAGCTCTCCAACTTTATTCTTTTTCAAAATTATTTTGGCTTCAAAAAATATCACAAGTTCACAGGAGCAAACCTGAAGTCATGTTCAATGGTCAAGAAGGAAAATTTTAGAAAAAAAAAATTAGGACTTCCAGTCATGATGGCAGCATAGGCAGACATGGCTCGCCTCTTCGCACAACCACATCAGAATTACAGCTAAAATGTAGAACAACCATCACTAGAACCATCAGAAATCGAGTTTCATGAAAGTCTGACAACTATGGAATTAAAGAAACCACATCCATCCAGACTGGTAGGAGGGGCACAGACGTGTAACAGGCTGGTTCCAAACCCATGTGTGGGTGGATGAAAACTTGGAAGGGATATCTCAATAGCAAGGTATCTTAGCCCCACACCAGGCACCCCAGACCAGGGTTCTAGTGCCAGGAAGGTAAGTCTCCACACCTTCTGGCTGCAAAAACCAGTGGGGATTGAGTTGGTAGAAGACATTGCCACAGCCTCAAGAAGTTCCTCTTAAAGAACCCACACACAGACTCACTCCCCCTGAGCTCTGGTGCTGGGGTGGCAGCTTGTAAGGCACCAGTGGCATGCCGGGACAGATAGAGGTCTCTGCCATCAAGGTAAGCAGAAGCCATTGTCACTTTTCTTAGCCCTCCCCCCGCTACCCTGACAGAACCATGGAGCCAGCAAACTGGTGTCAAAACTGAGATTCCGTCAACCTGGTTAATGTGTTTGACCTGCCTTGTAGATCCCCAGAGATACCACCCCACCCAACCTAGGGGCCTACCCAAGCTGTATTTCCATATGAATGGCTGGTCTTGGCTCACAACTTCCTAAATCCTCTCAAACAAGCAATAGCTGGCTTCAGTGAGCCCCACACCCAGCACAATCAGCAGCAGTCAGCTTAAATTCATGACTTGGCTCTGCCTGGGAATCTGTAAGCCCAGCACAAGTAGCAGCCATCTCAGATTGCTTTATAGCTCAGGCAAAGTGACCCCTGGGGAAACACAGGTTGGGGCTGAACTTGGTCTGCAGCACCTGAGAAACCCCAGGGCCAGTGCATCCAGTGAATAGCTACAGACCATGTTGGAGCACCACCACCCTGCCCCTGCATAGCTGATCCTCCATGGAGGGCAGAGGTTGATGGTTGGTTTTAAGTGGTCACAGCTAGTCCTTTCAGCTGACTGGCTAGGGTAAATCATTCCCTTTGATCTGTCAACAGTAACCAAGGCTCAACTACGAGAGGAGGGTGTATTTGGCCCACATGAAGGGCACACCTTGAGTATCCAGCTTGGTTGATAGGGAGGTTATGCTACTGGACCCTATAGGACACCTACTACCTTAGGCCATACTACCAAGACACAGAATCAAAGCAGCTCTACCTAATACATAGAAACAAACACAGGGAGGCCACCAAAATGAGGAGACAAAGAAACATGACCAAAATGAAAGAATAGATCAAAACTCCAGAAAAACAGCTAAATGAAATGGAGATAGGTGATCTAGCAGATGCTTAAGTTCAAAACACTGATTATAAGGATGCTCAAGGAACTTAGAGATTATCTCAAAAGCATAACAGAGATCTACTCAGAAAAGGGTTCACTAATTAAAATAAAGAATAATTTTCAAGAAAACAACAGTGGAGTAGATGAGGCCAAGAATCAAATCAATGATTTGGAACATAAGGAAGCAAAAAACAACTAATCAGAATAAAAGAAGAAAAAGAATCCCAAAAAATGAGGATAGTATAAGCAGCCTCTGGGAAATTCCAAGAGGTTCAACATTCATGCCATAGGGTTGCCAGAAGGAGAAGAGAAACAGCAAGAAATTGGAAATCTATTTGAAAGTACAATGAAAGGAAACTTCCCGAATTGGGTGAAGGAAATAGACATGCAAGTCCAGGAAGTGCAGAGAGTCCCAAACAGGATGGATGCAAAGAGCCCACTCCAAGACACATCATAATTAAAATGTCAAACATTAAAGATAAAGAGAGAATCTTAAAAGCAATAAGAGAAAAGAAGTTACTTGCCCACAGGGGAACTCCCATAAGACTGTCAGCTGATTTCTCAAAAGAAACTTTGCAGGCTAGAAGGGACTGGCAATAAATATTCAAAGTCACGAAAAGCAGAGACCTACAGCCAGGATTTTTCTACTCAGGAAAGATCGTTTAAAATTGAAGGGCAGATAAAAAGTTTCCCACATAAGAAAAAATTAAAGGAGTTCATCATCACTAACCATTATTATATGAAATGTTAAATGGACTTATTTAAGAAAAAGATAAAAACTGTGAACAATAAAATGGCAAAAAAATACTTATCTGTCAACAACTGAATCTAAAAACAAACTAAGCAAACGGAAAGAGCAGAGGCAGAATCATGGATATGGAGAGGGTTTTGATGGTTGCCAGATGGGAGGGGCTGTGGGGGCATGGGTGAAGAGGTGAGGGGATTAAGAAGTACAAACAGGTAGTTACAGAATAGCCATGAGGATGTAAAGTACAGTATAGGAAATGAAGTAGCCAAAGAATTTACACACATGAGCCAGGGACATGAACAATAGTGAGGGGATTGCCTGACAGATTGAGGGGTACTGAGTAGAGGATGGCAAAGGGGAAAAATCAAACAACTGTAATAGTATAATCAATAAAATAAAATTTTAAAAATTTAAATAAAAAAGCAAAGGAAACTACTGTTTCATTTTGAGACACTATTTGTACAGAAAGTGATAAGAACAGAAAATAAATAAATAACAGTATTGAATATTAACACACAAAGTAAAATATAGTCCTCCCTTATCAGCAGTTTTCATTTGCATAGTTTCATTATGAGCAGTCAGCTGCTGTCTGAATATATTAAATGGAAAATTCAAGATCCAAAGCATTTATAAGTTTTAAATTGTGCTCTCTTCTCAGTATCATAACGACATCACTCACTCTCCCGCTCAGTCCCTCCCAGGATTTGAATCATCCCTTTTGCGCACCATATTCATGATGTACACCCTCCCTCCTTGTTAGTCAGTAGCCAGCTCAGTTCTCGGATCAGCTGTCATGGTATTGCAGTGCTTGTGTGCAAGTAACCCTTGTTTGACTTAATCAAGCCCCCAAGTTTTAAGAGCAGTCATGCTGGCACTTCGTATATGCCGGAAGAAGTTGTAACGTGCTTCCTTTCTGTGAAAAGGTGAAAGTTTTTCACTTAATAAGGAAAATATTGTATCCTGAGATTGCTAGGATTTATACAAAGAACAAATCTTCTGTCCCTGAAATTGTGATGAAGGAAAAAAAAATCCATTCTACTTTTGTTATAGCATTTCAACTGTAAAAGTTACTGCCACGGTGCATCATAGTTATGATACAAAATGCGTTAAATTTGTGGGTGGAAATTTTTCAAATATTCAATTTTTGAGAGACCACTTTCACATAACTTTTATTATAGTATATTGTTGTAATTGTCCTAGTTCAGTATTATTTATTGTTGTTAAGCTCTTAATGCGCTTTCTTGTGGTGTCTAATCTACTATTAATCTCATCCAGGAATTTTTTTTAATTTTTTTTAATTTTTATTTTATTGTATTTATCTTTAGATGGGAAGGGAAGGAGAGAGGGAGAGAAATATCAATGTATGATTGCCTCTTGTGCGTCCCCTGCTGGGAACTGGCCTGCAACCCAGGCATGTGCCCTGACTGGGAATCGAACCATGGTTGTTTGGTTCCCAGGCCCGTGCTCAATCCACTGAGCTACACCAGCCAGGGCTCATCCAGGAATTTTTTTCTTTTTATTTATAGAAGTTATCTTGGGTTCTTCTTTATAACGTATTTTTTCACACTTATGTTTTCCTTCAAACACTTGAAATATTTGAAATAATACATTTTTAATAATTATCCGTCAATTTTATCTTTTCTGTCATTTGGGGTTTGTTTATATACTAGGTTATAGGTAACATTTTCTTGTCTTTTTATATGTCCACTTATTTTTATTAGATGTTGGACATTTGTAAGTTTAAACTGTTGAGTATTAATATTTCTTTAAACATCATTTTAATGGCTGTTGGACTTTGGTCTAGTGTATACTTGTAACTTATTTTGAGACTTGTTGTTAAGTTTTAATAGTGCAAGTTCGGGGTAGTTTTATTCTAACATGTTTTTTTTTTTTTCTTTTTAAATTGTATTACTATGTCTTTCTGCTGTCTCTACTGAATGTCCCAAGTGTTTAGTGTAATCTCCCCATTCTAACTTAATGACCAAACTTAATAGTCTTCCAGCCTGTGCAAACTGCGTATTTTTTCAATTTACATGTCTGGGGTTTTTATTTTCCTAGATGAGAGGATTTTTTTCTATGTGTGTGTGGAACTTAGAATTCAGCAACAGATTCGAGGGTGCTCTATGCAGATTTCTGAGGCTCTTTCGTAGTATGGCTCTGCTTTTTCTTCTATTCCATTTCTCAGTTTCCAACTGCCTCCACCTCCTTGAGATTTGATTCCTGCCTCTTCAGACAGCCCATCACTCTGTTGTTGGGATCCCGTTCCCTGGCTAGAAATTGCCTCTAGAGGCAAAGCCACAAAGATCGTGACTCACCGCATTTGTCTACTTTCTCCTAACATCAAGATAATAGTCTTACAATGGTGATTGCCTATTGTCTGAAAACAGTTGCTTTGTGTACTTTGTCCAGTTTTCTAGGGTTGGCCAAAAAGTTTGTTTAGTATTTTTTCTGTAAAGTGGCTCTAGTAGCACTTAGTTGTCTTTAACTTCATTCAAAACAATTTTGTGTGAGTGTATCAGTGTATATTTAAAAAAAAATACTTACCAAATTGGTGAATTTTTTGTGTAACCATTTTAATTGAAGATGGAAGAAAATATGCAACATTTTTGGCATATTGTGCTTTATCATTTCAAGAAAGGTAAAATCACAATTGAAACACACAAAAAAATCACAGTGTATGGAAAAGGTGCTGTAACTGATCAAACATATCAAAAGTGGTTTGCAAAGTTTCATGTTGGATATTTCTCTCTGAACAATGCTCCATGGTCAGGTAGACCAGTTGAAGTTAATAACAATCAAATTGAGACATTAACTTAGAACAATCAATGTTATGCCACATAGGAGATAGCTGACATAATCAAAATATACAAATCAATTCAGTTATTGGTGAAAGTGAAAATGTATCTCTTATTTTATGGGAAAAAAACAGACTTTTTGGCCAGCCCAATAGTTATTTATGCCAGGAAGGTAAGTTTTATCCTGATTTTCCCATTTGGACAGGAAGCATAATTACTTTCTTTATTTTATGGTGATAATTTGTATGTTGAAAGATTATCAATATGGCTTACAAAAAAAAAGAAAGAAAAAGCTGTTTTCTTTCTTTTGTGTTCTTTTATGTATACTAGATTCTCTCTCACCCAACTGCAAAGATTAATTTGTGAGAAAGAATAGGTTGAATTAAAATGGTACCCCTTAAACATTTTTCTATTTAATATCCTACAAAGGAATTTTATAAAAGTACATGTATCTTTGCACATTTCCAAGTTAACATTTAAATATTTTTATTTAAATACTTTTTGCAAGAGATATGTTATCCAGTATACTGCAAAAATTGACATTGAAACAATCAATATTTGAAATGTTTGCTTTGATAATATCATAGCAATTTGATGACATGTATAATCCTCTTTTTAAATGCATGTACTAGTTCCTTTTTAACCTAGTTTCAGTCAAGGACTATTTTGTCACAATGTGGTATATTTTTAGCCCTGTATTATTTTACTGATTTCTGTGTTATACTTCTCTGCCACAGTAACAGACATTGAAATTACAAGTTAAATTTTATCTTATTTTTTGCTGTATAATATTTTGAATTTTAAAAAGTGTTTTCCTCTACATATTATTATAATTATTTCTATTATAAAAATTGAGCCAATATATTTTACATATTTTGTTAAGTAATTATTAAACTTTTAAAGTGAAGGATTTTATGAAATGCATTTCTTAATGTGATGGGTAAAGCTTTTTTAAAAGTTCAGTTCTTGTACTCTTGGATGCATATTTTTTATTGCCTAGAATAAGATGGGTTTCAACATCTATTAACTGCCATTTTTTACTTTTATAGATCTAAACTGTGATGAACTATAAAATTATAGATAAGAAAACATGGAATAGAAGACATTTCATTTTAGCCATTTCATTCAATTTTTTTAAGTTTGCTGAATTATATGCCAAAAATGACATAGTGATTTATCATTGAAAATCGTTTTGATTAACTATTAGTGGATAACTAGATTACAGCCTATTTCCATATTCATCATTGCAAAGAATTTGGTGTCATCTAACATGCCAAAGATGTTTGTTAACAGGTAGTGTTATTCCTTCTCCCTGGTGTCATAGTACCAATATTTAGAATATTTTTAATCATTCCTTTTTCATCTTCCTGGAGCTATGTCCATCATAGGTTATGAATGAAAGAAAGATTCAATCTTCTTGTAAAACAGGAAAAATAGCCGTTATTTCCTTAGCACTTTCTTAGATAGATGAATCTTAGGAAAGAACATAAATAGAATATGAGGATATGGAAATTCACCCTAATTTTTAAGCTATCCATGTCTGTGTATTATTTATAAGATGTTTATAAATCTCCTGAAATCCCAGATCCCAGATGGAAGATCATAGGACTAGAAGACTCTGGTTGTGTGCATCTGCTGTGAACAGTTCTAGACACTGTGAAATATGAAATATAAGGTGTGAAATCCTGCTTTTTATAAGACTACACTTTATCTGGAAACACTAGACTACACACTTAAACTGCATGTGAATATATTACTTTATTTTTACTGATAAAAGCTAATGACGTTCAGAAAGTTTAGGTAGTATGCCCATACTCATCGGTAGTTAGTGGTAGACCCAAAACTCAAACTGGATTTCTATTATTCCAGAGTTTATGTCTTTTACAAATACAGTGCCCCAAATGGCCAGAAAAAAATAATAAAATTCAACAAACTTCATAAATAGAAGTTACGAGGTGAATATGTATTCTCTGGAAGTCTACATAAAGACAGAGAGGAGAAGAAAAGTTGGCCTTGAAGAATGAGAAGGATTTCCATAGGTAAAAACAAAGAGCCCAGTAAGCTCAGGAATTACACAAACCATTGGGGAATTTGTAAGGCTCATTGTTTGGAAAGGGAAAACAAAAACAGACAGATGGGGAGTTATTTTCGGACAGTAGGGAAAGTTGGCACATTGCTGTGGAGTCAGGCATGGAAAATTCTTAAAACAATGAGTCTATCCTTGAGGATCAGGAGTCATTGATGGGTTTGGAAGAAGGGACATGGACGGTTCAAGCCATGTTTTAGGAAGAATTACCAGGTAGCAAGCAGCAGCACAGTCTGAGAACAGCTTTGACAAGACTCTCTAAGGAGGCTGTTGTAATAATCCAGATGTGAGGTTAGAGTGGAGAGGACTGGAGTGTTAGCTGTGGGAACGTAAAGAGAAGACAAATACCAGAGGCAGCATGAAGAATGAATCCGTGGGCTGGGATAGATGATTTATGTAGGGAATCGGGAAATATCAGGCAAGAGTGTCTGCCTCGAGTTGCATAGTCTTTAATACAAGCTCATGGCTCTGGATATTATAGGTGGTGAGAAGCCAAAAATGTTTTTTTCAGAATGAGAGTAAGAGTGTTTAAAAAATATTAATAGTGAAATAAATATTGTATCTCCTTCTACAGCAAGGACATTAGGATAGAATTATAAAAACCTAGGAATCTAAAGTCTCAATTCCATAAATTATGAATTCTGTTCCTCAAAGGGTAATGTGAACTTATGTATTTGTCATATTAGATCTAAGCCAGATTAGCTTGTTTCTGCTACTTTATGTTTAAAAGATAGTATAAGTAGATGTTCAGTGATGTTTTTGGATTGCTCTGAAATTGGCTTATATCAGCAGAGAAAAAGGATGCAAACAATTTGGGCTCAGACACCCTCTTCAGATAGTAAAGTTTGCTTAAGGAAAGGCTGGTGCTCCCAACTATCACCACATGCCAGACCCAAGAGGGCTGTCTGCTGGTGATGGTCTGTACCACCAAGAGCAGTATTGGAACAGAAGAATTGGAAGTAGATCTCTCATGTCATGGAAAGTGCAGAGGGAGACTTTCAACAGGGCTTGGAAATAATTTATCTCTAAGTCCCATGAGTGAATCAGAATTTGAAGGAAGGGTGGTCCTGGCAGGAGCATGCTGGATTAGCTGTTTTCTTCAGTATCCAGGTTCCTTCTCTCTCTCTCTCTGTCTCTCTCTGGCTCTCCCCCTCTCCCCCTCTCTCCCTCTCCTTCTCCCTCTTTCTCTTTCCCTCTCTCACTCTCTTCTACTTACACTCTCCAGTTCCCTTTCCCCCCAACTAAAAAGTGACAGAAAGCAGTTCGGCCAATGCTCTACAGAAGCACATACCTAACTGAACAAATAAGATACCTATCTCCTCACTTTGCCCCCAATCTTTGTAAGT
>PVKM010001072.1:0-13355 GCA_004027735.1 Carollia perspicillata
CTCAGCCTCTGAATGGTTTTGATGGGTCTTCTGGCTTTCAAGACCACAAGGGCCCTCTCCAGGCCCTTGGAGCAGACTCCAGGAGAAGCCTTAAGCAAAATGTATTTCTCTGGAATCCATCTAGCATGGAAATAGCCTTCCCCTGGTTGGCAGCCTGTGTGTGGTACCCCATTGCTCAACATAGCACATTCTCTTTAATGCACGATTTCTGCGGGAAGGGGGAGCTAAGCATGGAGGGCTGAGGGTAGAGGTTTCTCCGAAATGCCTGTTTCACAAAGCAGCTCTTTTTCTCGGCTGACTAACTTTGAGCCTATTACTTTCATTTTCATCAAAATATCTTTCAGGATTTTGTAACTTAAGAGCAAACAAACTGAGACAGAAAGGCATTTTTAAAGTTGATTTTATATTTGGTACAGGATTAGAAACTATGTTCTGTTCTCACACCAGCTAAGTAGCTGGTAGCAACAAAATTGTGCCTGCTATTCCAACACATCACCGTGATATTTGGTTAGAAGGGAATTAAGGATAAGAAAAAGAAAAAAGGTCAGTTTCTATTTGTGGGCGATTCTCAGTGTCCTTTCTCAGAATCTCAATTACTCTTCTCTTGTTTTCTTTTCCATGTGTGTCATGGCCTGAAGACTAGTTGGAAACACTAACGTCCTACATTCTCATCAATGGCCATGGATCACAGTGCCACTCAGTAACATTTTATTGCAGTGCCCTGAGCTGCCCAGTCACCTCATGCTAAATTTAGGTTTAAATAAACAGGGTATTTGAGTTGCAGCACTACTAGAAAGCAGCTGGAATAAGGATAAGCAGATCTATTGCTTTTATATTGCTATAAGGTGAAAGATAATTTTGACTTATTATTATTTTTTTATCAGACAAATATATAAAGTTATTGATCCTAATCTTAAATAACATTTGGATAAATTAATTGTATATCCAGATCTAGTTTTCAATCCAAAAGGCCCAAGTTGAAACAGTTGGCAGTCTCTTAGCCTCTTAGAATCCTAGACTGCTCAATTTCACACTGCTGGGGTCACCCTGTAATGGATCCTGGGGTGTGTCCGGGCTCCCCCACAAGTCCCCCGCCTGGGAGGACTGCTGTTCATCTTCCTCAGGCTATCCTAGTACCTGCTGTGCCCTTGCACATATAGTGAGGCTGTCAAGAGATAGTTCCTGAAGAGATTTGCCCTTAATATAAATTTGGTGTTATAAAATCAAACTTATTTTTTAAGAAAATGTTTTTTAATATATACCACAGTAGAAAATATAAAAGCTGCCATAGGATATGAACTTAAAGGTTAAGGCAGCTCTTACTTCTGTCTCCTCATCCCCCAGTTTTCTTCCTGAGAGGGAAACAGAGCCTTCCTGTGTAACTTTCCAAAAATACTACCTGCATTTACAAACACACGCATAGAACAATATATGCACTTATAGAATTTAGCAAAGTATGAATACTGCCCTGTACTTGATATTTTTTACCTAAAATACATTCTGGAGAGCATTCTATTAACAGAGAAAAGTAATGAATTTTATAAATAGCTGCGTAAGATATATTCTATGGATGTACATATCCCCAAACTTTTTACTATTATAAATTGTATAACAAGAATATCTTTGTGTATATGTCATTTTATAAACTTACAAGTATAGCTAAAAATACATACCTAGAAACAGAATCGTAATGTAAAGGCATTGACAAATTGCTCTCCACCAGCTTTCTCTGTAAGCAACTGACAATGCGCGTGTTGACTATTTCCTTGACATGCCCTGTGATACAAGTGAAGCAAGTGACATTGTTAGTGGCCAACACTTATGTAGCACTCTATCTGCACTAGTCACTGATCTATGTGCTTTACATATATCATCTCAAACAATGCTCACAACAACCCTGTGAGGGAAGTACTCTCGTTACCTCCAATGTACTGATGAGAGAAGAGACTTTGGCTCAGGTCGTCCTGCTAGTAAATAGCAGATTGACATCCAAGCCCAGGCTTCCGGCTCCAGGAATCGGTCCTTGTAACTATGACCCTAACTGCACTAATTATGACACTTTTTCTTAGATATTCTGCATGAGATGTAAGAAGAATTTCTTAAGAAATTCAAGTTCATTTGTTGAATAGGGAGGCCTGCATCAGACTCTCCCACTGTCCACAGCACCCCGAGTTCCGCCTCCTCCTTCCCTGAAAGTATTAGCTCCTGGGTTACTAGCATATTCTCTAATCTCGCTATGGTCATAATTTGGCAAAATATCAATGTTCATGTAGATTAGCCTTGCATTGTCCTGGCACAATCTTCCCTCCCTCAATGACTGTACCTTCCACTCTACCTCAGCCCTTTCTCTGCTATCAGATCCGAGATGGAGACCTTTCCTACTCCCTCCCTCTAATACCTCTACTACACTAACTCTTAGACCTCACTGGGGTCTGTCTGCATTCTACTGATCCTATCACTTTTGCACTGTTCATCCCCATATTGGTGCCCTCCCATTTCCCCATACATACTAGCTTAGTTTTCACAGTCCACAGCTACAACCTGTTTTACCGAGATTATGCATAGCCTCCTGATAAATCTACCTACACCTTTGCCACCTAGCAGTGTCTTCTCAAAACAGAAAGTGACTTAAATTTAAGTTAGATTAAGTACTTGTCAGTTTAGAACCCTCCAATGTTTTTAGATTTCACTAAGAAAAAGGAAAAGTATTTTAATGATGTTAAGGCACTATATAGTCTCTCTGAATATCTCATACATTTCTCCCTCTTCTTTATTCTACTTAAGCCACACTGCCTTCCCTGTGCTCCCCCCAACACTCCACATACATTTCCACCCCAAAGTCATTGCATTCGATTGGAACCTTTGCCTGTACCATCTTTCCTCCAGCTATCTGCACGGCTCCCTCCCTCAGTTCTAGTATCCCAAGAAAAATAGAATTGTAAGTATGATAGTTCCGTCACAAAGGTCAAGTGTGCTAATATTAACTTTATTCTTTTCACTACTGAGCTCAAGAGAGTGTGTTTCCCTTCATTAACTAAACAATTAAACTTCGCTCACTTACTGTTAAAACTTTATGTTAATTTAGCGTGTCTCATGTTCTTTATCATGCTCTTCTCCTCATAGGTAATATAAATTACTGGTTTTGGAGATGGGAGGCTTACTTATGAGATCTGACATGGGGAAAAGGATACAATTGTTCTAGAGCAGTAGGCTCCATTGACACTGATTTTTAGTTGAAATATGTACTTCCTGTTCAATAGTTGGAAGCTTTGGTTGTAATACAAAGAACTAGAATAAGCTTTAATATCTATAAAAAGAAGGTTGTGCTTAGCACATTTATACAATGAAATGTTCTATTACAATTAAAAAATAATAGAATATTACCTGAAAATTTTGACATATAAAGATTATTAAATTAAGTAAGAAATATGTCAGGAAAATATATAGAACAATGTATACAGTCTGATTCTTGTATATTTTCTCTCCATATAAATGAATAATAGAGTTTTAGTTAATATGATGTAAAAAATAAAAATATTTCTTTTAAGTATACACAAGGAAACACACACAGTTTACTGTGGGAAAAAGGAGGTTAAGGAGACTTTTAGTTTTCATGCTATTTTTTTACAGTTTTACTTTTAGAAGCACATACACAATTTAAAGTTTTGTTTTTAAATTTTAAGTTGCATTAAAATATTGAACTAAATAATCTAGGATAAACATCTGTTAGTTATTCAGGGAACAAAAAATCACCCTTAGATTTCCTGTGAGTGTAGCAACACACCAGACGCTGGGCAGGCCATAAAAGAAGAAGAAACAATCACTGACCTCATGTAAATTAAAATATAATGGGGGGACTATGATTCACAGAAGCAATGAGTGAAGAGCACAGAACACAATGTTCAGGCTAATGCACATGAAGTGGATTATAGATATTATAAGAATTGAACAAGAAGAAGTTAAGTTGCCACGCATCATCGAAAAAAGAATACATAATCTAAATTTGCTGTTGAAAAAATGTAACGATTAGATTGTGGGGGAAGTGGAGAAGGTAATCCAAGCAGGAGGAACATACATTAGGCAGTATTAGAAAGGCAACAGCAAGGTCGAAATATTCTAGGAAGGTGGATTGAGGAAGGTGGAAACTAGCATGAGGATTGGTAGACAGGGGGAGGAAATAAGTCTGAAGACTAATATAGAAAGCAAAGAATGAGTACTTTAGAATTTAGTCACAAGAAAAATAAAATTGGGATAGGGAGAAATAAATGAAGCCTATATATGCTGAAAAAGAAAAGCACTCTTATATAGAGCCCGATAGAATGCGAGCACTGCAAATGATTCTCAGACAATAAATGTTCCAGAAAAAATTGTTACTGGTGTCCATTAATTAGCATGCCAATAAATTACTGAAAGAGACATTTAATGGGTCAGATTCCCAAAGTAATATTAGAAATTTGCAGAAATAGACTCAAGTTAAGAATCTGATTATTTAAAAAGCTTAAAATAACTTAATATTAATTACTATAGGCTAGAAGTGCCACTAAAATATGGAATATTTAGAAATCAACAACAATAAGGAAGCTATAGAGCATCTGGCTGAACAGTAGTAGGAAGAAAATTTATCATTAACAAATATATAGGAGTAAATCAAAAGATAGAAAATAGTAACACTAGTAAAGACCATACAATAATCAAATGAAAAAGAGTGATAAATATATATGTTTCTCTAGAAAAATTGAAATTAACAAAATGAACTTAAAAATATATGACTAAGTCAGAAAAGATGAAGGCAATTTTAACTTATCAAAAACTTAGCCTTATGAAAGGTCTCTTGGCCCTTTCTGAAAACCGTATTTGTTCCATTATTACTGTGAGTCGCAATGCCATCCTAAAGGAGGACCGGAGGAATGTATGTGCGGGTGAAGTAGGTGGTTTCCATTATGATTAATTACGCAGTACTGAGCAATAGAAATGTGCCTGTGTATAATGCACAGTATCTCACCATAAGAGAAATGTTTTTCTTTAAAAGTTCAGCTACCCCCAAAAGATGTGAAACAGTACAGTCCTTAAAAGTACAAGAGTTCGTCAAGTTGTCTTGCTTCACAGTGACAAGAGAGATGAGTTCTCAATGCGCCGTTAATGTGGTTTGGGAAACATGCTCTTCAATGGCTTCCACTTCTTCCATGATTCAGTTCTGCCTGATTCCTTCTCCTTGGGTCATTTCCCAAGAACCTATCTACAACTGAAGCCTTTGCATTAGACTCCGTTTTCTGGAGGACCTGAGCTAAAACACGAGAGAAAAGTGGTGACTTCCTAAAAGAAAAAAATGGTGACTTCCTAAAGGAATTTGTGTTTTACTTAGGGTCTAAGGTTTTTCTATGGATGCAAAAAATGACTGAAGAGTAAGAATCGAAGAACTTAAAATTCTACCATATAGAATCTTACCTACTTTTGGTAGATGGAGGGGTCATTGAATGAAAAGAGTATTCTTCACTTACTTCACTTCATTTGTTTTCACTCACTTCTATTAAGTAACAAGAGTCACTTAAAACCCCCTATACACATCTGTAATAAGCTCTTTTTCATGAGAATAACTGTCCTCCAATTTTTAAGAATAAATCATATCTGGTGCTGTCAGTGTACATGAATTGTACATGGGTCTTGTTCATTAACAGAATCAGACATGTATAAGAGAGAGAGAGAAGGAGGGAGGGAGAGAGATGTCTTAGGTTTAGCATAAAGGATTTAAAAAAGAAATTTCAGGAAACTCAAGAATACAATGACAGAAATCTTTGAATGAAACCCCCTTGGCATTTTTTCAAATATTTTAAACCATTATTCAGCAAGAGAAAGTCTGTATTAAGACCTTCTGTGCTTTCAGAGAAATCAAAATTTCAGCAGATGTCGGTGATTTTTTTTTTTTTGTGCAAATGATGGCCTTGTTCAAATGCAAGCTTTACAGCCAATTTTCTAAATGCACATTTATGGACTTGACCAATTGTAGGAAATGTCTAAATTACTCAGTTTAGGGGAAAAATAAAAAGCAAAAATTTAAAACAAGGCTATGAAAAAGATGAATGCCCGTGGTTGATATTATTGTTCACTGTTTTATTTTTTACTCCTCGGATTAGCACTTTCTTACAGCATGCCATAAATACATATTTCTGTTTAATAATTTATGTGCCATTGCACAATGGACGAGCAAAGGGAGTTCTCCTGTTGAATGCTCACTGGTCATCTTACCACCGGCAGCACAGGACAGGGCTGCAGACCTGAGACAGGTTATCAATCCCAGAAAGAGTAACCTGCTCAGAACTGTGGGTCTTCCATTTCTCTGATATTGGTCCAGATCTGTACAATTAATTATAAGGTCAATCATGAGAGAGAAGGTCCAGATACTGGGAGATGGTAAATAAGCTACGAAGCTGGAGACAAATTCAGGCAGTCAGAGACAGTGGTGTGCTCTGACCTTGAATGATACACTGAAGATAAAGCTGAGTGTAAAATTGAATCAAATTTCTTGCCTTTTTTTCCCATGGCCAAAATGGAGACTTGAAAATGTATGCTATACAAGTAAAATGTTTCCTCACATTTAAAGAAAGGGAAAATGAAGCACTTATTTGAAGTCATTCAAGGTGAGAGCAGACCACTGTCTCTGACTGCCTGAATTTGTCTCCAGGTTTGTGCTTATCTACCGTCTCCCAGGATCTGGACCTTCTCTCTCATGGTTGACCTTATAATTATACAGACCCAGACCAATGTCAGAGAAATGGTAGACCCTCAATTCTGAGCAGGTTGCTCTCACCAGGACTGACAACCTGTCTCCAGTCTGCATCCCTGTTCTGCATTGCCAGTAGGATGGGCAGTGAGCAGTCAATGGGAACAGAAGCTCAGCCTAGTTTAGAACCCATATACTAGTCTCATTTTCCTTTGTGTAGGGGAAGAACAAACCAATAGCACAAATTAAAATTCTTGTTCCACAATGGAAAAAATACCCAAGAACCCTTTTGTTTTTCGTTGATCACCCAAAATAATCAGATCTCCAGCTGATCAATTTTCGTTTGGATTTTTCCCCTGATGGAAAATCTGCCAGAGGGGAAGTTAGACATACCCTAGGATAGAGGCACCACCCCCCTGCAGAATACTGACTGCATCCACAGTGTAGCACGTGCATGCTGCATCGCCTCTAGAATCCCAGAGAGCACATTGTGGGGGAGATCTGCTGGCGTGTTTTAATTCCCTACAATCCTCAGTGTATGGGACTTCCTTTGCTTGCTGCTTTATATTTATAGATCAAAAATCTAAGTAGCTTGACAGTTTTGTAGTTAATCTGATTATTTTGGACAGCCAGATTAAATAATTTAGTTCCCAGCTGGAATATGATTGGCCTGAGTGACCTGGTTTGGTGGTTTGCAATTATCTAATTGAGACACACGCTGCCAAGTCTCCATTTCACGGCAGTGTTACGATGTCTGGAACCACTGCTTTCAGTAACAGTCCTGTAAGACCTAAGCTGGATCTTGTTGCTAATGAGTGTAGTTACACACGTGTTGTCTGCAGAAAACCTCCTTTACAGAAGTAAATCAAAGTTAATGGGATGGTTAAAGACAGTGGGGGTTAGATGGCACTTTGGATGTTTTGCAAGGTCATGCCTTCATGGTGCAGGAGGAACAGGAATATCTCAGGGATCAGGAAGAAGGGATCATTTTCGTGTTCTCCTTAGCTTCACTGGGGACTTGAGTTAAAGTAGCCAACTGATGAATGTGGCATTAGCAAGTACCGAGAGCAAGCTCTTTGCAGGGCACACTGACTGTGTCTAAAGTTTCTCAGGAATCCTATCAGAGTTATCACTTGCAGAGTTCTGGGGACAGCAAGGCGGACTGAGAGACCCACTCCCTGGCATATTCTGCTTGCCAAGTTTGCGCAGGCTGAGGGCTACCCCAGTTTGGCTGTGGCCACAATCCCAGTCTGAAACTCAGAGAAGTCCTGGTTCCAGGCATTTTTTGTCATGTACATTTAATTTCTATTCTCAAAAAGATTCCTGAGGCAAGCAGTTCATAAGAAATCCGTATATTTTTTCTCTCTATGCATATTATCCACATCTAAATAAAAGATATTTCCCCCATAGGCTTAATTTCAAGTAGAGCAATCAACAGGGAAGTAAAGTTGTGACGCAGAATTGTTGTGAAAGCTTAATATGACTTGGAGAAATCAAGTCACAAGATGAACTTTGATCACAAGAATCTTCCTCATTGCCACCGGTAATACCACAGCCACCAAGGTACACACCTCGTGAAGAAGCACGTTTATAAAGATCGAATCTGTCACCTAACTCAAACATCAAAAATGAACTGCAATCCCTAAGTACTTTTGATCTCATAAACAAGGTAAAAAAAGCCATCCAATAATTTATTTAAAAGATAACAGAAAATATTCATACATATGTATAAGAAAAGCAATATTAAAATGGTGAAACAATACAGAAAATAGATATATTAAATTGTAGCCAAACACACTGGTATTGCATGAGAGAAACTTTCTAATTCTACCTGGAATATTTTATTGAGAAAAATAATGCTATGTGGTTGTCAGAGATTTTACCAATTTATTTATTTAAAACTATTCAAAATGGCTTGTTTATGTGGAAACAGAGGTGGGAACTAAATGATTTTTAGGGCCTCCTTGAAAATCTATGCTTCTGTAGCCTCTGTCTTGATAGTCTATATGCTTTGTGTAGCTGAGAGACTAAAGTACAAAAGGCACGCTAGTTTGTTACTACTCTTTATTCCCTCTTTCATGTTAAGAAAATCCTTCCTGGAAAAATTCAAGAGGATTTATTGGAAAGTACTTAAGTTCAGTGTGATACCAAGAAGCAGCAGTGTGGCCACTCTGTAGAGGCATGTTAGGGTTTACCGATCCTGTATTTCACTGTCGCTATCTTTCCTTCCCTCCCACCCCCACATTCTACCTTTCCTGCTTAGTCTTATCACATTTTTTCATACCCATCATAATTAGAATAGTTGTTCTTGACAGGGGTTTGGATTTCAAAATCTTGAAAAGATTATCGAATTGTTAAACAAGGCTGAGAAAGAATGTGGTTTGGAGAAGAGGGACTTCTAAGCAGCAGAAGGTGTCAGCAGGCCAGCAGTGCCTCTGTGACAACCACTGCAAAAGCCTCTGAGAGTGGGAGTCGTCTGGTAAACACCACTGGAGTGAAGGGCTTTTGGAGATGATCTAAGTGGTCCCAGACATAATCCTCTTTGAACTGAAGCATCTCTCTCTTCCGTCTGGTTCCCAAATAGGTCTAGTCCCTAGAGAACTGTCGTCTCGTTCTGAAAGGTCAGTAACCACCTAATTTTTTTGACCTGTCTCTGTGTATTCTGCAAACCTCTGGAATGTGAGTCAACATGATATCAATGACATACATTCATAGAAGCACAACACTTGGACTTCATTTTTATCTTACCTTTTCTCAATTATTATGGTGAAAGACAAAAACTAAAAGCTCATGAACACAAGGAAAAACTGGCCTTGAAGGGTGTTGATGACAGATATTCTGGGAACTAATATAAGATACAGAATGAGACAGTATTATTTAATGTTCAATCTAGAATATGCCAGAACACTCCTCAAAATACAGAAACTAATTTTCATTGAATTGCTATTTAATGAAAATCAGACTACACAAGACCATCAGAAGCTCTGTCTTTTCCTAGTACCTGCAAATGCCATCTACATTGTGATCCTTAGCAAATGTTATTATTAAGTGTAAGGTACTATTATTAAGCTGTTATTATTAAGTATAAGGAAGTGCCCAGGGTGTTCCCATATTGTTTAGATATTTTTATTTTACTTTATTTTTATTGCTTTATTTTTTTACTTCTTTTATTGATGTTTGGATACAGTTGTCTCCGTCTTCCCACCACCACTCCCCCGACCCTACCCATGCCCACCTCCCATCCTCAATCCCACCCCCATTGGCTCCATCCACGGGTCTCTCATACATGTTTTCCATTCTTGTGCCAAATAAATAAGCAGATAAAATTATAAAAAACATTCAAAATAAGCAAAAGTTGTTACATTAACTTCCCTGAACTGTCGTTGTTCTTTATGCTTTAAGTACCGGTGTTCCAATATAATCCATTTGCTATTTTATAATCAGTTGGGCTCTTATATGTGCAGGGCTTCTTAGGGCTTGGCTCCATTGTTCATATGTGTAAGTGTTCTCAGTGTGAACTGGGCCCAAGGTACAACCCTAGAAGATTATTTTCTCTTGGGGATGAAGGTGAGGTGGTTGCTACCAACATTTGAAGTATGTGTACCTGTCCTTGCCACGTTGCTCCCTGGTGCCAGCTCCAGACAAACATGCGAAGCAAGTGGTATGTGTATTTGGTGCTCTGAGCTTGCTTATTTTTGCTCTTCCCAATTCATAAGCACACACATACACTTAGCTTCTTAACCCTGTCAAAATTTACTTTCAGAAAAAAAAGAGCCTTTGAAACATTTTTAAGACTTATGAAATTCTATGCATCACTTCTTCCAGGGAGATTTGTATTTTAATTTCTTTTTCCAATGCTAGTTATAGAATAAAATGCTCTGCCCCTTTTGAAGAATTCTATGCATCACTGGGCCGGTTAGGAAGAGGTTCTGGATTAGACGCCAAAGAAAGCCTTCTCGGCATCCTGGAACACACCTTGAATTCACACACACACACACACACACACACACACACACACACACACACTCTCTCTCTCTCTCTCTCTCTCTCTCTCTCTCTCTCTCTCTCTCTCTCAGGTGAAAGGAAACAGTAACACTTATCACCTTTCTAGCATCTGTTAGGAGGCACAGTAACAGTCATTTGCATATTTCTCACTAAATTTTGTACTACAAGGAAGTAAGACTTCAGAGATAGGTAAAGTTATTTCATCAAAGTCACACAATTATTCAATACCAGGCCCAAATGAAAGCTTGGCTAAAATCCCGTCTCTTTTCTCTGCACATTCTACTTATTTTTGTTGGTTTGAGTTTGTACCAAAGGTGTTAACAGGCATTTTCCAGGCTCAACTCCACATAAAAACATCAGAGAAGCCCTAGTGAGAACACTTAAATGTAAAATCCTCTCAGAAATCTCAGAGGGAAACCAGACCAATTTTAATGTCTGAAGTCTTCATTCGTTTTTTTTTTTTTTCCTGTTTCTAAAGAGATACGTCATTTATCACTTTTGTGTCATCTCTTGCTTTGGTTAACGGATGGTGTTCCTCTTTGATCACTGACTGATCTCTCATAACTTCTGTGCTGTGAGGCATGAAATATTTCTCAAAATACGGAATGTTTACTTTGAGGTAACTAAATATTTATTTCCCTGGAAATGCTCAGCGGGTTCTGGGTGATTTTCAATGTTTTCAGCCTTTCCCCTTTTATGAGTTTTCATTATTACTATCAATATTTTATTGTAACATTTTTGAATATCATAGGCAAAATGAATATTGCACCCTTTAGTGAATACTACCTCATTCTCTACTCCTTATTGAAATGAGTGTTCTGACATTAGATGGACTTACAGTATTCAGCACAGGTGAAAAGCGCCGGATGTTGACAGTTCTCAATGTTTGACGTTCCTTCTGCAGCACTGCTCTTTAACCAGCCATGTATACAGCAACAAGGACAGGCCATAAACATAATTTCATACACCAATTATTTCTGTATTAAGCAAAGAGTATTTTAAAACAAGACTTGACTTCCATTAGCAAGACAAGTCATGCAGTTTGAAAATTTTCTGTTTTCATTTATGTAGCAAATATTAGTGACCTCCTATTACATATGCCGAGCGCTGTTCTTGACCAAGGAAATCAAATGATGTGTTTCTGGTCTCCTACAGACTAGTTGGTGACATGGGTATTGTTATAGTAGGTAACCAGGTAGATAGTAACAAATGAGCCAGACATCTAATTAAGCCGAGTTAACCAAGAAGTGGGAGCTTCCTAGACAACCCAGGGTACAGCCACATCTGCCAAAAAAATGTTAATCCCCAAGCAGACAGGAACTATGGGCTTTCCAATATCCCCAGGGAACAACTGGTCCGTTCCCACTTCCCAAAGACTGCAGAGGGTGGGGGTGGGATGGGAAGAACCAGCGAACCAGCGAGAGGGAAATTCCTTTGCTGAGTGCATGGGCAGTAAGGGCCAAAATGGCAACCATAAAGTGGAGGAGTCTAACCTGGGAAAATCTGGAAAAAGGATCAGATCAGATAAGAGCAGGAAACCCTGGAAAATCCAGGAAACGGATTAGATAGGAGGCGGGCCCAGCACAAGCTCACTTAAGAGTTAGGAAGAAGATTAGTTAATTTGAACGAACTACTCTTTCAAATTCTCCCCCAAGCCCAAGGACATACAGTTAAAGCTTAACAAAGGCTTGAATTGTTTTGGTGCATAGTTCTGTCTTCCCAGCAGCCACCAGGGCCAGATTGTGGCAGCTGGTGGGCTGGGCTGCACCTGGCACTATCAGGTCTTGGAAGGGGATGTGCAGATGGGGAAACTAAACAGAGAAGTTCTGCATCTCTGGGTCCTGGCCTTCCTGGGCCTGATGGGTGCTGGTGTGGGTTGCAGCCCCAGTGGCTGGATTTCTTTATCTGCAAGACAGAGCTGAGCTGCCTGGTGGCAGCCTCTTAAGAGGCATCTATTCCCTGAATGCCTCTCCAACACATCTTGCCACCACACCTCACATCCTCCTATGTGTGAGTCCCCTTGTGACTTCACAAGAACCTGTTTCCAGATGGGTCAGCAGACCTGCCTTGTCCCCAGTCCATATCCAATAACGGGATTAGTCAAATCAGAATGCAAAAGAATGTATGATTATAAAGGAAGATATGTGCTCTAAAAGAAAGACCAGAAGAAAGGGAGGAAGGGAGGAAGGAAGGGGCTATATGGGGAGCCTATAACAGAGGGGTCTGCCCTACAATAAGAACTTGAGGAAATAAAGGCAAACTTCCAGAGAAAGGGATCTTGGAGCTGAATCTAAAGGATTAGTGTTAACGTAAGGGAGTTGGATGAAGAGGAGCTTTATAGACTGATTGGGAAGATCAGAGGCCTGGCGTTTGGAAAGAGAATTGGAGAGCAGGCAGTTTGGCCTGAGCTCATCCTCTATGAGCTAGGTCTATGACATAGACCAATTGAGAGAGTGATGATTAATGAGACTAAAGAGATAAGCAGGGGCCAGACCAGGTGGGTAGTGAAACATGGTTGAGGATATTGTTTTTGCTTTAAGAGCAACGGGAAGCTCCTGCAGGGTTAAGCATGAGGTAACATGATTGATTTGCTTTGCATTTTGAAAAGATTTCTTTTTGCTCCTGAAAGGGT
>PVKM010001072.1:13455-85873 GCA_004027735.1 Carollia perspicillata
TCTTTCTCCCTTGCATGCTCCTTCCTTCCTTCCTCCCTTCCTTCCTCCCTTCCTTCCTCCCTTCCTTCCCCCCTCCCTCCCTCCCTCCCTCCCTCTCTCCCTCCCTCCTTTCCTCCCTACATTCCTTGCTTTCTTCCTTCCTTAATTGGTACTACAAAGTCTGGTTTATGCAAATAGAAAAATATCAAGGCTGACTTATTCAAAGAGAAAAAATCTTGGAAAAGGTATTCACCAACTTCACTTAAAAAGATGTATAGAAAACTTTCACTTCTCAAACACAGTGTGAAGAAAGAGTGATTAATAATAACAGTGGCCAAATACAGATTTAAAAGCTAGAAGCAAATTTCTTTCTCTAATCAATATGGTATTTTGTAGGAAAGACATAATATGTTTCCTTATTTACGAGAATAATGTAATCCTCCGTGGAATATTTTTCTAAGAAATGTGGATGTTTTGTAGAAGGCTGGAATCAAAAGGAACCTTTATTTTGCCAGATAGAATTATACCAAAACATACTGGACAGATGTTTATAATATTTCTCTTAGTGCTAAAAAAAGGTTATATTTGACTTATTCATTCATTCATTTATTAAACACATTTTCATGGCTGTTAACTGTGTACCAGGTACCGGTTCTATAGATATAGCAGAGAAACCAAATAAATAATTTGTTTTTAATGAAGTTTATATTTTGGGTGGGGTAGATAATAAAAAGATAAGAAAATGCATAACTTGTTAGATTGTACAAATAAAGGGGGTGCTATTTCAAGACCAATTGGAGGATGTCATATGTATATTTATTTATAAATTATAAATAATTCATAAATAGATAATTTATAAATAAAATGTATTTATAGTATCACCACAAGTAAGGTTTTCTCCCAATATACATATACATGCATATACAAATATGTGTGCATGTTTACAAATACATGTATATGTACATCTGTTATATGTTCATATGTTCATTGAGAGAAAACCTCACTGATAAGGTGGCACTCGAGCAGGTCAGAATGCTGACGCCCTAAACCAAAGAAAATCAAAGAAAGCTATCTCAAAATATTCTCTTCACCCACTGAGGAAAGACACACAGCATCACCATAATTGTTAAAAAAATTTTAACATCACTCTGAAATGTTTCCTTGGTATTTGATATTGGGAGACCATGCCAGTGGACCGTGCGTCCAATCTCCACATCCTTTTCTGCTTTATTCTTGATTGTTTGTGGCCGATCTACTGGCTCGGCCTGGAGTGTCTGATACTTGATGATTATGGTCACTATGAATAGCATTGTGGGGAAAGATCCTCTTCATTTGCAGCACAGTTTAATTATATCAGAAGTTTTAAATCTAATGCTTCCTTGCTAATTTCTTCATCAAACTTGGTTTCTGTCTTTTGTTTAGCAGATGTGTTTTCATTACACACCCATTTGGCAATTTTGAAACAAGTTCACAGCAGAGCCCATTTTCTAAACAAATCTGCACAAATATGCAAACTGTGAGCTTAACATTCAACTTTATAGTCACAACAATGAAGGATAAATAGTTTTGTTAAGAATTACCATCATGAGTCCTGGCTGGTGTAGCTCAGTGGATTGAGCACGGGCTGAGAACCAAGGGGTCACCAGTTCAATTCCCAGTCAGGGCACATGCCTGGGTTGCAGGCCAGGTCCCTAGTGGGGTCATGTGAGAGGCAACCACACATTAATGCTTCTCTTCCTCTCTTTCTCCTTCCCTTCTCCTCTCTCTAAAATAAATAAATAAATAAAATATATATATTTTTTAATTACCATCATGAGGTTGAAGAATAGAATTCATTTTCTGGTCAGTACCATCAAATACATTACCTATCTATCTTGATAGCCAGAAAAAAATGATATCATAGTTATTTGTAATAGCAGTGATTTCAAAGTATTTACTTAAGAATGCCTCTTTTAATTCAGTAGTATGAAAATATATGAAGTCAACTCTAAGCACACTTTAAAAATTGTTTATGTAAATCGTTTAGTGTTACACATCTGTCCTTGCCTATAATATCCTATAGAATTCTTTTTTAATTGATCAAATCATTTGAAATATTATACATATACATATATATCTGCTCCGTTCATAAATCAATTCATTTATCAAACCATGTGAGTGAAATACTAATCCACAGTTATTTCTCTTTAGAGTATAAGAATAAGGAAGCAAAAATACAAAAGAAGAACACGGCAAGGCACACACACAACTGGCTCTGAATGGGTGTTTCTTGAGTAAAACAAGTGCTCTGCAAATACTTGTTTGTAATTAATAAAGATTGATATCACAGGATCCCAGATTCTTCTTGCTAAACCTTAATATTCAGAAACATGTGGAAATAAATAGTCCACCTTCAGGCTTACCAAGCTTTCAATAATGTTTGATGTATTAGGCAGTATATTAAGGATAATCAATGAAGCTGACATCTCACTATGGTGGTGGTGTTCATTTCTCACATGAAATTCAACTCTTATTTTTTAAAGGTGTATATGGAAAGTTTGAAGTTTTTAGACCAACATAGAAATTTCCAAGATGTGGTCCAAGAAATTTATAAAGAGTTATTGATGTGATTTAAATATTTTTTCCTTTGTGGAATTCTAATAACATGGTATATAGAATATTCAAGACAGTTGTTAGATATAATACAAGTTAGATTCAAAACTAAAATTAAATTCATTCAAGGATTTATGAAATATAAATTATGAAAGATAATTTACACATGCACAGCTAATTCGCAGGTACAAATTATCCCTGTAACTTTATTACCTATGTTGGAGTGAAAGGTAAGGTCACAATGCAAATATTGCTGTTGTCAAAGATGAAGGATATGGGAGGGAGATGTTGAATTTAGTTCTTGAGTTATATTTAAAATCAAGTAGGGGTTTTGTAGTAGAAATTTAAAAATATAGATAGAAACTGAAGCTGGCACTCTGCATCAGCCCCTGATGGCTCCCTGCTGGCTTCCCAGCTTCAGTATCACCTGTTGACTAGTTAGTTGATTCCCTGCCCTGGGCCCTGGATGCTCCCCTGCTGTTCCTTTGTCCTGGGTCTGGGACCACTTCCCTTGCTTTCTTGTGTCCTTGGCTTTCACAATTACGTATCTCCTGCTTGTATCACGAGATCTCTCCCATTCCCACTTTGTTGCAATGTATTTAATCACCCACCTGACCCCTCCTCAGTGCCCAGAATTTGGAAGCTGTCTCCTCTGGGCCCACGTGTGTAATAAATACTTACTCCATCACCCCAGATCGTGTAAGAGTTCGTTTTTCCACAACAGTTTGACTCATGGAAAGTCAATCTTTCCCCTCATTCATAGGGTCCATGGTAATGATATAATCTACTTTTTAATGTCTGTTGAGTGATTAATCATTATGTTTCCCAAATTTTTAAATGGTTAACTATAGGAGATAGTAAATGGTAACTTAGCCCCTGGTCATTTTTCTTTTCATATTAACTTCCACTATAGTTTAATTTTATCTAAGCTGAAATGAAGCACTCACTTGTGTATGCTATCATTTTCAAAAAAGTCTTAAACCATTCTAAGAAAAAGTGTAAGAAAAATCTACACTTTGTTGGTTTGGTCATGTGACTTCAAGTTCCTTTAGTTGGTTAATTATTGTCACCCTATGAAATTCTGCCCGCATGTTTGCGTTGAACCTCAAGGGGTGTTTATGACCAAATAGGCATGTAAGTTCATGCAGTCTCTTCTTGAAACTCTCTGTCCTCTAATCATCAATTTGATCATTCATCACCTGCAACAAACCCAAGAGTCTAGAGGCAGAATTCTTTTACTCTCTCGTTGTATCAGAGAAAGAGAAATTTTTTAATTCAAATGCTTGGATTGGTAAGGATGGGATGTAACTCAGAAACATCTTTGCCAAATTATAAATATGTTGAATACCTTTACTTAAGCCCCTTTCTAACATGTTTGATGGTAATTGAAAAGCCACTACGTTTACCTATAAAAACCCATTTCAAAACTGAAAATATACTAATTAGCAAATCCTTAGCTATTGATTCTTTCAAAAATATAACACTACAGTTTTGTTCTGGAGTCAATATTGATAGTCATAGCCTTTGTACTTACTAATGCAATTTGGATTTTGTTCTTATATTTGCTGTTTTTGTTTTTAATACAACATGAAACATATTTTTTTATACTTTTAATGTCCAGGGGTGAAATTTTGTTAGAAAAGACTCATGGACTTAGCAAGCTGGAGATATATGCAATGGAATCTCCATGTTCCAAATTTGTAGTTCCCAAATTCATTATTCATAAAATCCCTGAGCACACTCAAAAGTCATTGAGGACCTAAACAGCTTTTGTTTATGTGGGTAATATTTATTGATTTTATCTGATTGAAAATGAAAATGGGGAAATTTCAAATTACTTATTTATTTAAAATAATGGTATTATTGCATACTTTAAAATAATATTTTTATAAAATATATATTTTATAGAACAAAAAATAATGAGAAGAGTGGCATTTCTAAAAACTTGTGCAAATCTCTTCAGTGTCTGATGATTAGAAGACAGGTTGCTACTCATTTTTATTTTGCATTCTCATTGCCATATGTTGCTTTTGTTGAGGTACAAAGAATAAATTTGGCTTCACAAATATATGTAGCTGGTATAAGAAGGAGCATTATAGTAGCTTTTCCAGAAAAATGTGGGTATTCTTCATTGATACTATACAACAATTGACATGTGCTGGTTTCTTAAAGAGCAGTTGCAATGTAGAATTTCAAATCATATCAATGAGTTTCTTTATACTGTTAAATAAAGACACATAGGTCTATCTTGTACTTTAAGTGGATCTGTTACACATGTATGACTGATTTTGTAATATCATACATTGGTCATTTAAAAATATCAGTTCATAGCTGTGAGTTTGCTGACTTTTCATTGTTCATATTTTTATCTTCTTTTTCTTAGATAAGTTCCTTTAACATTTCATATAATAAGGGCTTGGTGATGATGAACTCCTTGAACTTGACCTTATCTGAGAAGTGCTTTATTTGCCCTTCCATTCTAAATGAAAGCTTTGCTGGATAGAGCAATCTTGGATGTAGGTCCTTGCCTTTCATGACTTCAAATACTTCTTTCTAACCCCTTCTTGCCTGTAGGGTCTCTTTTGAGAAATCAGCTGACAGTCTGATGGGAACTCCTTTGTAGGTAACTGTCCCCTTATCTCTTGCTGCTTCTAGAATTCTCTCCTTCATTTTAACTTTGGGTAATGTAATTATGATGTTCCTTGGTGTGTTCCTCCTTGGGTCCAACACTAAAACAAAAGCAAACTAAGCAAACAACTAGAACAGGAACAGAACCACAGAAATGGAGAGAGATCACATGGAAGGTTAGCAACAGGGGAGTGGGAGGAGGAGAGAGGGGAAAAAGGTACAGAGAATAAGTAGCATAGATGGTAGGTAGATAATAGAAAGGGGGAGGGCAAGAATAGTATGGGAAATGTAGAAGCTAAAGAACTTATGACACATGGACATAAACTAAAAGGGGGGAATGTGGGTGGGAGGGGGTGTGCAGGGTAGAGGGGAATGAAGGTGGGGAAATGAGACAACTATAGTAGCATAATCAATAAAATATGTTAAAAATATCAGTTCATTGAGTTATGTAGGTTTTTCAAATGCTGACATTTTCACTTTAGAATATACAAAAAAGATCACATTCACTAATATACCCACCAACCCATCAGAATCTTTAAGTGTTGCGACAGTCTCAGGTTCAGAATGGTGGATACAGTTTTTCAAATCAAATTTTCATTTGGAAATCATATTTTATCACTTGCAACAAACGTTGGGATTTGTTCTCCTGAAATGACAGGTTTACTTAGTTCATTTTTGAAAGAACACATGACAAAAACTCAAGTCTGTATAACCATAATTTGTCTTCAGTAATTCTTTCAAAGAAATAAAAAATGGAGTTCCATAAAAAAAAAGTCATGAAAGTGCTTTTCCTGAAGACCACCATCATACTCTGTGCAGAAGGAATCCTTTAAGTTTACTTCCTATTTGGTTGCACAGAATATTAAAAAGATGTGTACTTGATGATAGAACTTTAGTGAATAAAATGAGTTTTATCTATTAAGGATCTTAAATAAAACCGACTTAAAAAAAACACAAAAAGCCCTAGGCTGGCTGGTATGGCTCAGTTGTTTGGAGCATCGTTCCATGACCAAAGGGTTGCAGGTTTGATTCAGGGTCAGGACACATACCTAGGCTGTGGGTTTGCTCCCTGGTCTAGGGGCATATGATTCCCCATCTGAGAGTAGATGGGAGGCAACAGACCAATGTCTCTCTCTCTCCCTTTTTCACTCCCTTCCTTTCTATCTAAAAAGCAATGAAAAAAGTATTTGGGTGGGGATAAAAAATAATAAAATGGTAATTAATGAAAACAACTAGGGTTGCATAGAGATGAAGAGTACAATGACCAGTACTGTTCGATGTTGCCCCCCTGATTTGTGTCAGTAGACCACAAGGCTTATTTACAATTGCCTTTTCCACATCAATGCAAGTGTCAATACTATGAAAAGCAAAATGATATTGTAGCAGTAGTTTTTACCTCTCAGATGCCCTGGAATGGTCTGCAGGGGTGGGGGCGAGGGTGAGGTTCCAAAGGACACACTTATAGAATTACTGTTCTAGGTCAATTGTTCTTACATTTCTTTTTGTTTTTAGAGGAAAAACAGATAACATTGTAATATTGAGAGATTGCTAAATAAAACTATAGTGGTAATGATAGCTGCTATCTATTTAGAGCATCTAATGTGGCAAGTATATGCCCAGTATGGTAGACACATGATCTTATATGACCTAAACTGAGAAACAGTGAGATGTATTTTTTGAACCCATTGTATAAATAAGGAAATTAATGAATCTGAAAAGGTTGAATAGTTTTCCAAGATTGTCTAAATTGTAATTTGTGGAGTTGAGAATAGAACTCTGGCATTTCTAAAGCAAAACCTGAATTACTCTTAATGACTAGATTAATTCATTTTTCAATAAAATATATATTTGAATATAAATTTAAAATGATTCAGAAACCCTGAAAATCAATTTATATAAATAATTATTGTTCTGGAATCTGGATCATTTGCAAATGTTATAAGAAAGACTTCTTAGGGTTATTTCCATGGAGCAACATCATTTGTACTTTTTCTTAGAGAAAACATCACTGTGTACTTTATCCATTGATTCCTATTTCTAAATCACTTTCCATTCTGAAAATTCAGTCTCCCATCTGGTAGAGTTTTACTTTTAAAATTCTGGTAGGGAACACTGACAATATCCTTGTTAAAGTCTAGATACATTTTAAATACTGATGGACTTTCAATGGTTCCATTTATACACATGGTCACTTGAGACCCTCCTATCACACTAGATCCATCAGACGTAACTTCCTTTTCCAGAAGTGTGTTATTTTCTTTCAGATGCTGAGCCTATGGGAACAGGAAGTTGTTTTATCCCCATATTGTCTCCTGCATGACATCATTGGTGCTACTCCTGATAAGTGAGACGTAGAGATGAGGTGGTGTTCCCTGCCAGGGACTGATAACCTAACAAAGTCTATTCATTTCCTAGCTGAGTTCATTCTTCCCTCTCAGATAACAAGGTCTTGGAATCTGTGGGAACTTGCTCCAAGAGTGGTAAGCAGGAGTCTCCTCAATCACTGACCTCCTGGCTGAGGGAGTCTGGCTGGCCGCTAGAGTATCATGTGCTAGCTGAGTGCATGCTGCATTTTCCTCCTGGGTAGAAGGACATGGAGCTGGGCTTTGCATGGCTACCACTCACATCCACTCCAGGACATGAATTTACAAAAAAGGAGTATATATTGCTACTGAAAACGCATGTAACCCAGTACTCTTACATATTGTAAATATTCATACTTTCATTTCACAAATAGTTTTCAGATACTTAGGAGCCAGGGCACAGGCAAGCAGATTCCTGTCCTCAGAAAGCTTGCTGTCTATGAGAGAAGTCTAATAGTATTGTGGATATGTAATATATACACGGTTTGTTGTTTACAAGCAAACATTTCAGTGTGGTTTTTCCTATCCTCACTTGGTTACAGGAAAACAACTTTCTCAGCAAAGAGGGGAAATCTTTCTTTTGGATTGGACCTGTTAAAACCCCCTGTCTGGTCTATCTCAGGACCTCTGCTGTGGGCTAGAAAGTTGCAACCACAGAAAAACCTCTTCCTGAACATACCATGCTTTCTTGGCTTGGAATAACTTTGCCCCCATTCTCTTCCAGGAAAACCACTCATTCTTTCAGTCAAAGTTCAACTGTTACGTTCTTTGTGGAGACTTTTTCCACTTTCCGTGCAGCACAGATCAGGCCCTCTGCGTGCTCCCCTGAGTGTTGGGGAGCCAGGGAGTCAGGATCCAGAATGCTTGGGTTCGAAGGACAGCTCTGCTCCTTTTGCTGTGTGATATTGGATGACTTAACAGAGACCCTCCAAGCTTCCCTTTCCTCAACTGAAGTATAGACCAGGTTGAAACCATATGCATTTGTGGAAAAACCTGACACATAGTAAGCGCTCAGAGTTTATTAGCAACTAAAATATTAGTGATTGCATTCATTTTTGATAGTGTGATGACTTGATATGTATCAGTTTTCTTCATGAATCTGTGAATGAACATTTAAATATCTTGTTAGAGCATTTTTTACCTCTGCTACAACTCCTGTAATGGCTTCCCTCTCACTCTGAGTGAAAGTCAAAGTCATTACAATGACCTATGACAAGGCTCTAAGTAATCTGTCCCCTTTCACCTCTGTCTTTACTTCATATTACTCTTTCCCTCCCTCTAGCCCAGACACTGCGGCTTCCTTATTCTCTTTACACTTCAGGAGTCTTCTGCCTTAAGCTTAGCACTCAGTCACTTTCCCTGGCTTGATCTTCCCTTGGACATCTTTCCGGGTTCCTTCTTTATCTCCTTCCCCATTTTCTTATTGAAGACTCATACACGCCAGTTACCTGCAATTACTATGCTTCTCTCAACATCACTCTTAGTCTCATTTTCTTGCTTCATTTTTCTTCATGCCAATAATTATGGCTATGCATCTTGTTTATCGTATGTCCCCACTACTAGAATATACACTAAGAGGTAGAAATTTGTTTCTCTTTCATTCATCCACCTCAAATCCTAAACACCTAGAACAGTACCTGGTGCCTAGAAGATGCCCAATAATTACTGTTGAAAGAAAAAAGAAATGTTTTTTCTCCCTAAGTCAGCATCTGTCCATGATTTAATTTACAGGACATAGTCAGTAGATACTAATTTAGCTCAAATGGCTATCTTGCAGTAGGTATAAAATGAACAGGTCACCTAATCAATTTGTGTCTTTATTTATTTTTTAAAAAGATTTTATTTATCTTTAGAGGGGAAGGGAAGGAGAGAGGGAGAGAAATATCAATGTATGGTTGCCTCTCGTACATTCCCTGCTGGGAACTGGCCTGCAACCCAGGCAATGTGCCCTGACTGGGAATTGAACCACGACCCTTTGGTTTGCAGGCCTGCATTCAAGCCACTGAGCTACACCAGCCAGGGCCAATTTTTGTCTTTAAAAGTGACTATGAAAGATGATTGTCTATGTGAACCTGTCTTTCAGCTCCATGGAACTATGAATTTTCACTGCTCATATCAGAATCACTTTCAGAAACCCCGTCTAAAGATATGCATTGTGTGATGCGCTCCCCCTCCCCCACAGCACTCCACATCTAGAAAGTGTGGACAATGCTTATCTGATATCCATGTACATATGTTTCTTTGTTTCCTGAGTCTGGAAGCTTGAAGGAAGCTAGAACTTATTTTTGCAGTTATGAAATTTTTATTTGGATTTCCAACCAGCTTTCACTCCAAGAAACAGTGTTACATTTTCAAGCGCTTTAAACAAATAGTTAATTGCAGTGCAGTATCAGTTTGCAGCCAGCGTTTACAGGAGTTGGTCTCCCTATCACTCCACTGCTAGCACCATTCAGGAGTGAAATCCTCAGTAAGTTGCTGTTTCATTTTTCTCCCTTGCTCAATATTTGAAAATATTAATTATGTAATCTATTTAAAGTATATTCACTTGTATTCTTTCAGAACATATCATTTAGTCTTAAAAACATGAATTTTTATTTTAGGAGGAAATAGAGACATTTGTAAGAGTGTCAACAATAAATATAAAGTAAAACCAACATTTTTCTCAGAATATAAATGTGCACATATACTGTACAGAACTCCAAAAGTGCAAATACAGAACTAGAAAGCATGAATACATGCAGATATAACATAAGACTTTTTTGATAACAAGAGAATTGAATAAGCACAATTTTAGTGATGTTTAGATAAGAGTTACTCCAAAAAATGTGTGTTATAGGTCTCTAATAATTGATTGTTAAAATGGTCACAGTGAAAAGTGGCAGCTTGTGAAGAAAAACCAGATAATTTTCTACTATTTTTTATATTTATGAATTTTTGTGTTATTACTGAAAAAACTTCTTTTACTAATTTAATGGTGTAACACCAAATTAAAAATATATTACTAAATATAAGGTGTAACTATGTGGGTGGGAAATTGCAAAGTGTAAATGATTTTAATCTCAATGAAAAAGCAAGATGTGCAGGAACGAGCCCTCTTTTGGTTCGGGGAATTGGCAGATGTGTGTGTGTCCTCTGTACCTACTCACAGGTCTGTATTTCCTATTGACCCTTTGGTGGCAGAAATGCTCATGACTTTCTGAGCAGCCGGTTCTCAAGCCAAGGTCTTTCTGCTCAGCCCAAAAGTGAACCTTGAGGGTGATGATATACAAAAGCTGACTTTCTCCTCAGAGCCGAGGTTAAGACTGTGGGCTCAGAACTAGTTTAGCATGTGGAAAAAGATTCGGTATATGTCATATGAAAGGTATCTTGCATACGATGGTTTTAGTTTTCTTTATGCGGTTTGTTCTGTAGGTATTGTTATTAGTGTAACCTAATTACACACGCAATTGTATAAATGATTTTGTTTCATATTAAAAATAATAGATTAGAAATTATGAATCTTACATGTATATTTTATTTTTTCATCGTAATTTTACTATCAGCTGAAGACAAGAAAATATATTCCAGGGAAAATGGTCATCCATTTTACTAGCTGTGGAATTTTGTACAAATGACTCTCTCTAGGCCTCAGCTCCCTCATTTGTAAAATGGGAAATGTTAATGCGATTGTGAAGATTAAATGGTGTCATAAACATGAAATACTTGGAACTGCATCATGACCACCTCAGCTGCTTGTTGAAGCACTGATCATCCAGCCCTTGCCTCGAAGTGTCTGTTTCTAGAGTGACACCAGATCAGCTGCCTTCCTCACCAGTTTCCAGGTGAGGCCGATACTGCTGGTACATGGACCACACTTTGAGAACCAAAATGAAATGGAGAATTTGATTAGATGCCTAGTTCCCTTTGCATTTACCCCTAATCTGTGTGTTTGTCTTTTCTGCTTCCGTCTAGAGATCTTGCTTTTAGGTTGCAGATTGGAAACCGGTGAAGGTTAGCCCCCAGGAATCATTGAAAGAGAAGCAATGACATACAGAAGACCATAAAAGACGACAGAAATATTGACAAAATGACATTCTCCGCACTTTCAATGTTGCATTTTTAAGATCATGTTAAATTTACTTTCCTTTTTATAGCTTCTTTGAACATCATCCAGAGGTTTCCTCTTATATTCATCTTGTAGGTTACAAGGCCACAATTTCTAGCCCTGTGGAGCAATACAAAAATCTTAGCAATAAGAATGATTTACTCAATTTCCTTCTAAAAAGGTCAGGAAATGCTTTGCTTTATTAATCATCTTTCTCTTGTTTTCGTAGAATTTGAGACTCACACGCTGCCTAACAAGTCCGATTTCAAATATAATGTGATGTAACATGCATTTGACCCAGCATGTGAGTGGCGGTTCTGGTTTTAATGGCTACTTTCTGCAGTTGCTTTGGCATATATGAACATTTTTAAGAGAAATGGCAGCATCTCAGTTGTAGGAGTACCTTTTTATAACTTCAGTGTTGGATGAGGACTTCTCAGGCGGAATACAGCCATCTTAAAATGAGTCAACATGTTCTTATTTTTTGAAAATTAAAAAAATAAAAAACACCTTTCCAGTTGCAGAAATTCAATAAACTTTGGGCTATTTGAAATGAGCAGTTGATGGGTGACAGAGGTTCTATTCAGCTAACCCTAAGCAGTATCTAGAGACTGTCCCTTCTTACAGGTAATTTGCTATTTTGCAATCTTTTAAGATGTGGCCATTAATTTAAACTACAAACAAAGCCCTTTCAAGTCCAAGGTGAATGTATTCATTTAACACTATAAACCCTCCCAATAAAAGTATGTACAGTTTTCATCACACCTATAACTACATTTGAGGTTGTGCTGGAAATACTTCGACTTGTTGATATATGCATTTAAAGGCACTCATTTTAATTTGAAATATTAAATTTATTATATTTAACCCAACTTTAATACATAGTGACTCAGGAGATACTCTCCCAAATACCTCCGTCAGGAGGCCATTTGTAAGACATCCAAAGACAAGTGACCACAGGCATGAGGCCTGGGAAGGGGTTTTGAAATAGCAGCCAAAGAAAACTGTATCTTGTTAAATGGGCATGTTATTTAGAAACAAAGTTGCCCTTTTGAGAACTGTGCTTTGGGAATGTGTCCAACTTTGGGGTAACATTAAGCAAAATAAGAGTTAAAATGGAGTCCTTCAACCTTATTCTCTGATGATTTTGGAAGGCAGGCCTCAGGCTCTCCACTGGAGGTGCCGTTTTAGGGCCGGGACAGAAGCCGTGGAAGGGAAAGAAAAGCATTTTGCTAAGACAAGATGTGCCCATGTGTGTGCTCTCTCTAGCTGTGTCGTCCGAGGATAAGTGAGGGCATATTCAACTCATTCATCAACCACAGGGGATCATACACACAGAAAAAGACTCCAGTGAAGTCGCTCAGATGTTTTGGTCACTACACACAGTCAATAATTGCCTGGAAATGTGCTTGCAATTCTTAGACTTGGCCTTGGGTCTCTCTGGTGAGTCCAGTCAGAATAGCAAGAGCCAGTTCCCCAAATCCTGTCTACAGTTAGACAGTAGGATTTTGAAGAACTCAGCTATCGCTACTGACTTCACCAGGGAGAAAGTGACGACCAGATTTTAAGTGGCTGGGGAGACAGGGCTGAGAAAGAAGTGGCGAATCTCTCCTCTTTCAGAGGAGTATTAATTAGTTACTTTGGTTTATCTTTGTTTTTTCCCCCATCACATGTAAGTTGCATTTCAAGAGGAGATATGTTAAGATTCTGCATTTGACGAAAGTCAATGAGACAGCACATGTCTGCTGGCAGCTCAGTTTATGAGCCTTAGAGAAGATCTATTTCCAGTTCGAAGTGAATTATCAGAGGAAGCTGTGTGGTGGGACTTGAACAGAGAATCTTCACAGCAAGGCTTTATTATTTAAAGACAAACTCAGACATGCTTTGATTTGGTATGCTGTAAGAGGCCCTAGATTCCGTCTCTGATCTTACCCTTTGTGTTCTCTCAGAGTAAACAAGGCCAATGAGTGGCAATGCCTTGCAGAGGTTACCCAGCAGTAGCTCCAAGACTAATTCCCAAGGTTTTGGTTCTCAACTACAGGTGCTTCAGTTTGAAGTCAATTTCCAGATCATTCATTTTCAAATGTAAGAACCAAAACACATTTTGAAGGGAAAGATAAAAGGCTTTCTCAAGAACATTTGCTTGCTGTGTGTTTATTAGGAACAGTTACGTGTTATTAGCAATGTATATTTTAAAAAGAGGACAGAGATGAAGGCAAATCCATATCTATCCTGTAGATAGAATGGAGAACTAACACTACTTTAGAAAGTTTCAAAAGAAATTTAGATTACACTAAGTTATTCTTGGAATTTGATGTCATGGTTAGGCAAGTTGTAGAGAAGATAGCTTTGTTTGGGGTCTGGGAAGAGACAAGACTTTTTAAAAGTCCTCTTACTTTTTTGCATGTATGGACTTCCATTCAGCTCTCTACACAGGACAAAGGTATTTTTATATCCTCTAAACCATATAGGCAAGTGCTGAGGTAGGGCTGAGTCTCCATCCTTTGGACAATCTGGGTAAGCCTCCACCTGGGCACATGAGTTTTGCTGGGACTTATTTACCAAGACACTTGCCAGGAGAAAGCAAGCCTCCCAGATTAAATTGCAAGATGGTAACATGTTAATAAACTTCAAAAAGGGGCATTGTGTGCATAACAGAAAAGGATGGGGGAAAGTGTGCCTTTGCAGATTCTAATACCACAGGTTTTCCTGAATAGACATTTGACACGGTAGAGCAGAGAGTTAATGTTCAGAAATGTGGGGTTTTTTTAAAGAGGTTTCTATAACTTTTATCTTCTTGGCAGTCATAACTTTTCTTTAAGAATGAACTCTCTATAACTTGAGCAATTACTGTATATCGAATTCAATTTTACTAGTGCTTCAAAAGAAAGACAGTATGAACCACACAACCCACACAAATAAGCCCCGAGGCTATTCTTATCCATGGAGCTCAGTAGATCAATAGTGGGATGAAGGGGCTGAATGGTTGTCATTGGCAGTTTAGCACTATTGCATTCCACTTTTTAGAAGCCCTTCTCCTTTGCTATCAGCCATTCTTCCTTTGCAAAGATAGGCTTTTGAGATTTTAGTATGGCATTGCTGGTGGTAAAAGTCGGGGACAAGAAATAAGAATGTTAGATAGTTTGTGCATGAAGCATGCAAGTTCTGGGATGAGCCTAGAGTAGGGCTGGAACATACTATCAAGAAGGTAGAGAAATGAGCAGGCTGGGCCAGGGCTGACTCTCTGAAAGTACAGGTTTCCCCGACTATCTGAAATAGAGTGTTCCTATGAAAGCTTTCATAAACCTAAATGGTTTATGAAACCATAAAGCAAAGAAGCAATTACATTGATTTATATGGAAAATTTTTTGAGGTTCTCAGACCCAAAGTTCAACACACGCACAATGTCTGCATTTTGTTCACCACGATTGAACGCTTAATTGCATCCAGTTTTATGCTAAGTGGAATACCCTGAGGAGCTCTCTTAGGCTTTTTGGAATACATCTTGCTGAGGAATGGACAAAGTAAGTTGAGCTAAAGCACGGATTTTCACAGACACAGTTCAAAGCTGGGATGGCTCGTGCTGAAATGCTCACTGTTATTGCTGGGGAAGGAGCTTGAGATGCTACTCTCACTGCTCTGCGTACACGCTGCCTCGATAAGGGCTCCCTGCAAAACGAACACTGAATCCCAGTTTTCCTTCCCAGCTTTTATCTTAAGAGCAAAAGATCTCTTCAGGTTTTTCTTGGTTGGCAAAAGCAGGTACTGGTGTAAATTCTTTGTAAAAGTGAGTGGTATAATGTGAACTTTTGAAAAGCAGGGGGATATCTGTATGATTCAACTCAGTGAGTCAGGATTTGGGGGAAAAGATTGTTTTTATGAAGTCTCACTTTTTATGCATTTTCATGGTCAAAACTTGAGTAGTAATAACTTCTGACTATATTAAAAATTGAAATAAACAAATAAATTCATGGTCATTGTCAGGTCTTCCTTCCTGCCTATGAGTCACATGAACACATTTTCAGAACCGTGTCTCTGTGGGGACTGATGGGAAAGGCCACCCAGGATTCAGGCCATTGGTGATTCATTGTCTGTGGAGAATTTAAGAGCAATGATAAAACACTTAGTGGATCTGCTTTTTTATTAACATCATTTGCCCACAATTCTAAACAATGTCAGCAGTGAAATATGTCACCTCTCCAAAAAGGCCCACTTCCACTGTCTTGCCCTTAGTATACCAATCTGTCTTTGCTTTGACAAATTCAGATCATTCTGGAAATATTTTTTATGTAAAAATAAATCCTAAACATTTTTATTTTACCACTAATCAATATTATTCTATTTAAAATTTCGTACTTGCCTTCATTTCATCATTCATTCAAACAATCCTCCAGTTTGGATTAATTTAGACTATTTCTAATTTTTCTCTTTTATATTTAATTACTTGTATTTCAAAAGTGAAACTGTTGAGTCAAAACGAATGGAAAAATTTTAAGGATTTTAATTCTTTGAAAACTTCTCTGGAGAGTAATTACTTTTGACAATGCCACCAGCAGTGCGAGAGAGCAGGCGTGTCTTAACAGCTGTGCCAACACAACACGAAAATACAAACAAAAAGCTTGGTCACTTTGACAGACTGGTTATTGTGCTTATTGGTGTAAGTTGTATTACTTTGGTTAGTAATGCAGCTGATCACTTTGCTGTGTTTACTGGAACATTTTTATTCCTGTTCTTAGAGTCAGCTTCTCAGTGTCCTCAGTGCTCCCTCTTCTTCAATGAGCAGTGTGTGCGTATACATACACCCACTCATAAAAATCTGTGTATGTTAAGAGCAAAAACTTTTGTTTATTATACATGTCACAGATATTTCTTTGAAGTTGATTATTTGCCTACTATTTTGCTTTTAAACTTTGGGTTTCCCTGAAATTTTAAATTTAATACTGTTCCATCCTATTTTTAATATTTACCAAAATCAATGGTGGGGTTATATTCTCTCACATTTTCTTCTTTAAATTTAATGTTACATTCTATTGGGACTACATCTTGGAGTATAAAATAGCAAATCAGTTAGGTTGTTTTATGAAATAGTCATTTAATATTTTCCCTCTAACATAAAATCACACACACATAAAATGTTCACACACAGTTGGGTTTGGGAGCGTCATTGTATACTCTGTATATTCTATACTTATGCCAGTGTCACTCTGTTTTAATTACTGCACTTCCATAATGTTATTCTATGTCAAGTGCAGTGTGTTCCACTCATTAACATGCTTATAAAATATTTTACTGAGTTTGTCCATCATTTATACTTCAAAATATGCTGGAAAATTGTACCAACACATTTATAAAAGAACTCCTGTTAGGATTTGTATTGGAATTATGCTAGTCTATAATTTCACTGCATTAAAATTTTATGATTTAAATTTCTATTTTTTAATTTAATGAGTTTTTTTATAAGTACCTCACATATACTTAAAAGAATATGTTTTGGGGTGGTAAAATTATTATTGTTGATTCTGTTTCCCAAATTTTTGTATTTTTCCTATGCTCTCGTCTGCCACTTCTTAGTTCATTATTAACAATCACTTTCATTCTTATCGTTTTGATTCCTATTCATCCTTTTATGAGTTGGAACACTTTATCACATAATATTTCTATTTTTTAAAGAAGCCATGGAAGTATACATGAGATATATTGATCTTCTCCACAATTGTGTGTTGCAAATTTGTGATATTTCTGGCAGTTTAGTTTCATTATGTTGGCATTTTATTAAGTGACATAGGTATGTCAATTATTATTGTATACTTATTGAGAACTATACTCATTAGCAATATAAAATCATGAATTTGTATGTCATATAATATTTTTATTGCATTTTGAAAGCTTATCTATATCACTTTTTTTGCATTTACTTAGTATTTGCTCAATCTTTTGTTTTGAATCTCTTACCTAATTTTATTTTAGGTTTTTCTTTTATATATAGCATTTTTATAATGGCGAAAAATAGTTTTATTTAAAATCCACAGAGACTAAACTAACATATATCTTGAGAGACTGAGGGTGAGTGTGGGAGCAGGTGATAGCATAATTTATATTTGTGGGAAAACAGAATCTCTAGTGATTTGCATTTACATAGCCTTGTAGAAGAGGAGCATTGAATTCTGTAGTAAATTTTGAAAGCCCATTTTTGGGTGTTCCTAAAATGGGAGACCCAGACTAGAAGGGCTGTTTGAGTAGTGATATTAATAAGACTTTAGAAAAGCAAAGGCAGTATAGAAGACTATTTGTGGTTCAAAAGCTAAATAAACTGCTCTGTTTAGTAAAGGTAGAGTATCAAATTTTTTTGCAAGCAAAATGGTGAGGGTTTATGGGATTTTGAGAGGCCTGAGCATTTTCAGAGAGTCTCGAGGATGAAAGAAGAACACAACAGAGTGACATAACACATTCCCATGGTCCCAAACCTACAGGGATGTCTCCAACCCACCCCCTATTGCCTGTCTAGGGAGCTGGGGTTGAAGAAACCCAGGGAGGAGGTAAGAGCAGGAGCTGGAGAAGAATATTAGATGGAAGTGAGACTTAGAGTTCAGAAATTAAAAGACCTGAAGTTTAGCATAACTATAGAAATATACCACACCAGATGATTAACCTTTCTGTAATTGTGAAATGAAACAATGAGTGCTTGTTTGTTTATCTCAATCGAGTAGGAAAATATGATCCCACCTGACACCTGGATTATAACTGTTGGAATTTTTGCTTAAGTGAACATGGCCTTTCCATAGAAAACATAGTCAACTTCTATTAATCATCATATCTGATGTACTTGAGCTTATTATTATCACATCATTGTATGCCTCTCTAATCCTTACTTGTTATTCCACCCTACCTTTCTAGTCATACTTTGTGGGCCTTTTGAAAAAAAAACCTAAAGTGTGTTTTCCTGTTTTGGAAATTATATGTGCTATATTATTTTTTTACTAGAGGTTATACTTGAGACTTAGAAAAAACATTTGAACTTACTGTTTCTCTTTAATGTGCAATGTGAAGGGTCAAGCAGTAGTTAAAATATGTTAGATGAAAATTTAGCCTTTAGCTTTCATCTCCTCTCCAGTACCACTTCTCACTTTGTTAGTATTAACGATTGTTTTCCAATCTTGTTTGGATTTATTTTTATCCTGTTTTGATTTGGAGCATAATATTAAAGAAAGGATATGTGAGTAGATAGACTTTTTTTGATCACTTGACTGACTGAAAATGCCATACTATAGATTTTTCACATGAACGAATCAAGGATGGATAAATACTTCTTGGGTTAAATATTTTGTTGATGTTGCTTACTTTTCAAAACCCAGAAATAGTGGTTGATTGTCCTCTAGCATAAGTTCTGGGAAGGACATATCTAACTCTAGTTTGAATTTTGTTCTTTTGTAGGTTATCTGCTTTCTATATATGGTAGTGGAATGTTTCTCACCCTTTTATTTTTTTGGAAAGTAAGAATCATAACTAGGATAAATTACAATATTCTCTCTTTTCATTATTTATACCTTATATTTGCCAAATCCCAAATGGTAAAAGTTCAAGCCTTTCTTCTGCTTAAACTTTCAAAAATGTTTATTTCTTATCAATTTTATAATTTCTTAAAAATTTTTTTCTTTCTTCAGATGTCTTATAGTTGGGATTCTCTGACTCCTTTACATCTAACATATCTCATTGCATTATTTTCTTATTAGATTTTGTTTATTTTTAAAGAGAGAAGAAGGGAAAGAAAAAGAGAGGCAGAGAAACATCAATACAAAGAGAAACACTGATCAGTTACCTCTCATACATTCCACTTCTGGGGACTGAACCCACAACTTTGGTATGTGCCCTGACTGACTGGGAATCCAACCAGTGACCATCCACCTTGCAGAAGGACACCCAAACCAACTGAGCCACACTGGTCAGGGCTTCATTGCAATATTTTTCTTCTTTTTCTCCTTTCTTCCTTCCTCTCCCTTCCTTCCTTCCTTCCTTCCTTCCTTCCTTCCTTCCTTCCTTCCTTCCTTCCTTCCTTCCTTCCTTCCTTGAATTCTAGGGTGATTCTTGAGTTTATCCTCTACTACACCAAAATAACTATACAAAATCCAATCTACTGCTCACTCTCATTATCAGGGCTCAGAGAGCAGGTGATTAGGAGGTACATTATTAATAAAGAATTTAAAACAATAAAAAGTCAACTAAAAGTCAGTTTGTTTATTATTATTGCCATGTGCCAGCAAGTATAATAATGCAGGCTTAAGGACTCCAGTTCTGGTTTGACTACATATTTCTGCATTAAAACAGCGATTGTAAAAATTAACAAACAGTTGTCATTATTTGAGGTCTGCATTTCTCAGTAGTCACTGGAGTCTTTGTGTTTAAAATTTAAAGCAGTGAAACAGACTGCACACTGCAGTGGCAATATTTTTTATTGCTAAGTGCAAATTTTAGTTTATGCACAAATTATTTTATTGCATTTAAATAATATTTTAAAAATCAAATTGATCCTTTTAAATTATTGTTTTAAAACTAAAGATAAATCAGTAAAATAATGATTATTACAGATTACAACATGATTATTAATCTTGTTATATAGAGGAAAGAGAGTTAAAAATGATCTGTTCTAGTTATCAAATATGCTAGTCATGTCACTGACAACCATGAGAACTGCCAGCATTTTGTAACAAGTCACTCCATGAGGAAGTTTAATCAATTAGGTTTTCTTTTTGGGTCAGCAATCTGTTCTTCAAGGAAGTCCTCATTTGCTGATATTTCTTCCTCTGGCTGTTGGCTCTGGGGAGATAAAAATTATATTGATATTGACATTTGGCTGGTGTGGCCATCTGGTCTACCAAGACTGCCTTTCTCTTCTTGTACCCCAAACCTCTGTAAATGGAACTATGTAGGATATTTTAAAATTCTCCCATCCTTATCTCCTAGATAAAGTGAACTTTGGGAATTGTTATGCCTCTTCTGGTTCAGTCCTGGCTGCACTTTTTCTTTAAGAATATCATAAAAATGTCCAAGTTTTGATGTCATTATTTCCAGTTTCCAGATGGGTAGAAGTTTTCCTCAATTCTATTTTGTATTTCCATAGATAACCATGAAGGTGGTAGGAAGACATCAATGCTAATATCATCCCTACCCCATATTTCCTGCTTCTTATTGATCTCAATTTCCCAGGCTCTTAGTCTCATTAAACACACTTATGAAAGAGGTTAACAAGCAATGGATAAAAGTGTGTATATGTGCATGTGTATTTGTGTGTATGGGAGCATGTGTGTGCAAAGGTGGGCATATACATGTATTTGTATGAACTTTAAAGACTTGTGGCTGTTAGAAGGAAGCTCTTGAATAATCCTATAATTATGATGTACTGAATAGTATAAAGGAATCCATACAATTTAACTTTCTTTCTTTTAAAGAAATTAATGTAAAAGTCTGAATAAGGCTACTGTTATGACAAATTATTAACTTAGAATTTTAAAGTTTATACATGCTTGCATTTATAAAAGAAGAAACACTTTGACCTATTCAGGAAATATAGCTTTTATGGTCTCAAAGAGGACAGTAACAGTAGCTTGTAGAGGCAGTAGAACAGGTTAAGAATGATTGTTTTGGAGCTGAAAGTTCAGAGTCAGTTTAGGGAATTGTGGTATACCTAGGACCTAAAACTCTTTATTTCTATCCTAAATATTTCAGAGCTGATGTTTTTCTACTTTTAGATTTACCCAGTGTAATGTACCTTTGATAAAACTTATTGTACAGAATGTGACTGAATCCCCAGCTTCTGAGGGAGTACTAGCAAGTCCATAATATTGACTGCAAGTAGAGAAAGGATGTAAAACTCCTGGAAAACATCATAGGAATTTGAACAATTCAGTATTGAGCTGAAAGCCTGAGACTAATAGGTAGATTCCTGTTACTAAAATAGTACAATTTGCCAAGACTAACAGTTGGTTATTTGAACATTAATATGTAAGATATTTAAGAAACACCAATCCAAAATAACCTATGCACCCCAATATTCATAGCGGCACAATTTACAATAGCCAAGTGTTGGAAGCAACCTAGATGCCCATCAGTAAATGAATGGATCAAAAACTATGGTACATATACACAATGGAATTCTATGTGGCAGAAAGAAAGAGGGAGCTCCTACCCTGTGCAACAGCATGGATGGAACTGGAAAGCATTATGCTAAGTGAAATAAGCCAGGTGGTAAAAGACAAATACCATATGATCTCACCTTTAACAGGAACCTAAGCAACAAAACAAACAAGCAAGCAAAATATAACCAAAGACATTGAAATAGAAAACAGGCTGAGAGTAACCAGAAGGGAGAGGGGAGGGAATTTCAGGGGAAAAAGGGAAGGGATTATAGGAACAAGTATAAAGGACACATGGACAGAAACTTAGGGGGATGGGAATGGGAGGGAGGTGGGGAGCACTGCGGGGGTGGACTGGGATGGGAGTAAAAGACAGAAAACTGTACTTGAACAGCAATTAAAATAAAATAAAAAAAGAAATAGATAAAGAAGCAAGAAGGAATTCTATTTCATAATGACATTTTTTAATGAGAATAGTGGTCTAGGGAACAAAAACACATCATTTTTGTGGGTGGGATACAAACAGACATTTCAAATTCTGATTCCCTTTGGGGTCTTTTTATTTCACCTTCTGAATAAGTCCTTCATTCTCACTTCACCACTTCATATTTGTATCCCATGATCTATCTCCAATAAACACTGGATCATTTCTTGAACACACTTTTCCTTTCATAGCACTGTTCTTTTGTAGATGCTAATTCCTCTGGTTGGAATGCCTTTCCCATTTTTTTGCTTGCTTGAAAAATGCCCCTTCACACATCAGGGCCCAACTCATAAGTCCCCTTTTCTATGGAATTTTTCTCATCAACTACGTGTAAACAGTGGAAGTTGCTCCAGTCTCAGTGCCCTCAATACCCCATCACCTTCTCCAAGCCGGGCATTTTGTTTCCCAACACTTACCATGTTATTTAAAATTTTTGATTTTTCATAGATCTCCCTCTACTGGACTGCAAGTTCTTTGAGGCCTGAACCATGTCCTACTCCTTTTTTTGTATTTCTTAAATAATGCCCAATTTTTAGTAGAAGCTCCAATAAGTTAAATGAATGAAGGATAACAAAAATGATTTGTAATGTTAGATTAAATTCATAACAGACTTAAATTAACTCATCTAAGAAAGATGGACATAGAACTACATTTATTTAACTCAGAAATAAAGAAACTTTAAGTGTCCTGTACTTACTTTTGGAGACAAGCTGTCTAGAACATTGGAAAATTAGAGACAGGGATATTGTTCAAGGGAACCTGAGCTCTTGACAATGCTTTCTGCTTGTAGATTACAAAGTCTCTGATTTTCGGCTGGTCCGATGGTAGTGGATTATCAGAACCCAACTAAAGTTAGTGTCAAAGTCTCTGTTTCTCCTAAATTTGTATAAGGAACAAGGTTACTTATAAATAGGCTCTTCTAAAGAAGTACATAAACTATTGTGTGGTTTCTGGGTTGATGATGATAGACTGAGTGTAAATAGGGCACTGACATAATATATGTGTCATTTCATTCTTAACACCCACAAGGACCTAAAAGGTGAATCTGGAGTTCCAGGAGAGGAGACAGAAAAACCACACTAAATTTTCTGCTGGAACATATTCTATAAAGCCACTTATAAGTGCTTCATAAGTTATAGGTATGACCTACCTGCAATACTGCAAATTATTTATACTGGACTGCATTAATTATTCCCATCAGCACTGCATCTATTACAGATTGTCTATACAATGAGGGATGTTTATGATTCACAGAGAAATCCTTCAGGTCCCCAGTTCAATATTAATGAAAACTAATTGAATGTGCACTTAAGAGGTATCTGTAAATAGGGGTCCACTCTTAGGGTGTTCAGAAATGTGTCTGAGGGCTGCTTAAAATGATATTCTGAGTCAAAATCACAGTAGGTCCATGACCTTATTGATCTTATCTGCATGTGAACCATCCTCTTCAGGTTTTCAGCTTTTCTTCGTTGCATTATGTAAGCTCCTGTTTCTAAAATTAGTAGCGATCTTTATGTAATATTTCAGGATCTGCCTCTGCCTTGGAAAAGTGTACCTCTTGTAACCAGTTTGAGAGAATTGTATCTTACCTTCTTGTCCATTGTGTTAAGGCATATTTGTGTGTCTAGAATGCCCAAGTACGATGCTGAGATTCTGATTCCTTCAACCCCTAGGGTGGCCAGAAGAAAGCTCCAGGATGGTACCTCTGGCCCCAGTCTTGTGCTCTTATTCCAATCTGATGGGCAAATGTGATCACTTTGTGTGAGTGTCTGTATATGAAAATGTGTGGGAAGCACTCAACTGTAGCATGTTGGTGTAAAATCCCATGAGGTATATCTGCAGGAAAACCACAAGGACACTGAGAGGGTCGTAGGATCATGGCCGGAAGCCTGAACCTGATGATCTGCTGGATGAGTTTGACTCCTTAACTTGTCTTTTACTAGTCATGTGGCATTGGACAAATGACTTAGCTTCCCTATGTATCACTTTTATTATCTGAAAAAATGGAGATAATAATGGAACCTAGGCTAAAATCTATAAGTAAGATTGAAAATATAAATTAATATAACCAGAGTGCTTAGAACATACATGACATACAGTGAGGCGATGAAAGGGTTTACTACCATAATTTATTTTCTTGGTGAGGAATAAGCTCAATTATCATAGAACTGATAAGAAAACTCTCTAGTTCTTAGTATGCTATCATTAAGGTGCATTCATCTTCAACACGCCACAGGGAAGATCAATATATTTTTAGTTATTCATGTAAAATCGATAACACTAAGGACTTCTCAAAATTCTCATTGTCTTGCTGACATCACTGTGTAAGCAGAAATTGTTTATTCTGGGTGAGTTTTATAAAAATTCAAATATTTTTTTTCTGGGCCAGACTTAATGATTTCAATAACTAGATAAATCGTAGGGAGTAAAAACAGCACTGGTAAATTATGACAGCCAGTTACACAGAGTGTTTAGTTACCCAGAGTGTTTCATTAGGGAAATTTGGGGAGCAAATGGGACACTGGAAGCTCCATTGTTTCTATAAGGATGGTTGATGGATCTGGGCATCTGTTTGGGGAAAGAACATGGAGATGGATTCCAGAGCTTATTTTGTTTAATACGTGGACCTGAGAATAGACAATGGTTATACTGAAAAACCCAGGACATATCCCTGAAATCTGATATGTTTCTCATTTAACCATTCTCCTATACCAACCAACTTTTTAAAGAGTTTATCTTTGATAGATTAGGACAAGGTAGAGGTCCCAAATGGATCTAAATTTGTGATTCAATTGACTCAAACTATAGTTTTTTACTAAAAAATTGGCAATGTATGATGTTTATAATAAAGTTATTTTTTTAACTATAGATGGTGCATGTGTAACTTTTTTTCTGACTTGTAGTTAAAGCTGACAAGGGTTTAATATTTCAATAGCATCTTTATTAGTGGTACCCAAAGTATAAATTACTCTACCAGTTGATACAATTCAGGGATATTTCTACATGTGCTATTATATTTGAGAAATACTATGTATATATATATTTTTATTTCATACTAACAACTCAGTGCTCCAGTTCATTTCAATCCCACACACATCTGATAACTGCTCCCTCTCAGAAAATTAAGTCTACCTCATAACTAACATTTCAATCAAGCCATAAATGAGTCCTGCAGTTCATCCCGTTCCCCCCAACACCCTGCCCAGCTGCATTCCTTCCCCTATAGCAACTTGGACGCCTTAGAGAGTGAGTGGACTATGGAAGTGCACAAAACGACATCGTAATGACTCGAAGGAGCTAATACACTTCTGTCAGTGCGTAGCTAAATATCACAGAGTGCCTTGGACACTGGGGAGAGCTTGGCTCATTATTCCACTCTGCTGAGCTAAATCATTTGAGTTCTCTTTATTTGCTGTTGGCCTTTCTCTTTTCCTTTCTCTGCTCATGCAGAAAGAATATTGATTTAAATAAAAGACACTGTAAACATGCACTTTGTTAGGGAAATCTGACTATGCAAGTATAATTTCAAAGGTCAAAGTTCAAGAAATGCTTGATTTACATTAATTTGTGCTTGAGGAAAGTGCTACTTGACTAAATAAAAAGATATTGATTCTTGTATTGCTCTGTGCTCTTCTATCATGTTCCTCCAAAGTTGATCAAAGAGGAGAATTACATTTACCAGGAAATCTTATACTTGCAGGATCACCCAATATAGTAGAATAGAATCAACCTCTTGGAGAAATATTATAGCTTAAATTTAAGTCTGAAAGAATCTGGACCACCATCTAAAATGTTTTGGCATAGTAAAATAAACACTTTTCATTTAAAAAATTATTTTATAGCTGTTTCTAGGACAACACACTTTTTTAATTCCATAAAGAAACTTTAATGATATGTCTCTACTGACATGGAAAAACTGACAAAATGAAAACAGATGATTATATTCTCCATGTATTGCAAAAATAGTAAATAATTTAGCTCTTTTGCCTACTCCCATAGAAAATTTGCCTTTTAGTGCACTTATTTTTGCACATAAATTCACTTTTCAGTGCTGGTTTGCTTATACCAAAATGTACTTTTATTAAAGCTTAACAAATATTTTCTTAGAATGATGTTCTTCCAATGTATTTTCATAATTATTTCCTTACCATTTTGTCACTTTAACTGTTCTGTAAAATCAAAACATAAAATTGATTTAAAACTTTGTAAGTTAATGACCAAATGAAATTGACAATAGTGTCATAAGCACAAGAATCCCTTAATTATGTAATCAAGGGCATTTTGTTTTTTACAGTTAGGCTTTTATTTATTTGCCAAACAGACTTGGTACTAATTTCTAGATTTGCCTGTTACTACTTGAATTGTTAAATGGAGTTAATAATTATTATCTTATAAATTGCTGAGAAAATTACTGATAATCAAAGTGACCATTTAATCATTCTATTGTGTTCACTGTCCTCACAATGTGTTAAGTATCATATTATTCCATTTCATCCTTATTATAAACCTTTAACATAGGCAACAATATTGTTACATTTATAGATACAAAACCGAAGTTAAGAATCATGTAATATTCAAAATCACATACTTATTGAATGGCAGAAACAGAATTGAAATTTTAATGGTCTGACTAAAAAAAATAGCTTACCCACAGTATTGTATTGTGTCTAATTATAGTTAAGGTTTTTAAATTGTATTTATTTTTAATTGTTTATTTTCATTGTATTTATCCATTACCATTTATCTGCCTCACAGTCCCCTTGCCCCTGCAATCACCACACTGTTGTCCATATCCACAAGTCCTTTTCCTGTCTACCCAATCTTTCCACCTACTAACACCCCCCCATAGAACTCTGTCCCTCAGAGCTCCCCTGGCCACCGCAGATGAGAACAAATCTTCCTGGACACAATCTTGTTGTTCTGGCAGGAAAGGGCTGGTGATTCCCTCTAGTGGACAATGCCTTGCCCCCTTCTCCCAAATGGCTTTTATTGGGAATGGTATGTTTATATGCATACATGCATAACTCATCAATCAGTGTCAAAAGGCTATAGTCATACACAAACAGGTATTATCTGTAGATAACAATTGAAGGAACACAGAGATTTGTCATAGGTCAGGGTCTGTTAGTCATGCTGATGTCAAAGGGTCTTTAAGATATGTTTCATGAGATAAGGAGTTTACTCCTTATGCCTTGAACTTAAACATCTGGTTTATATCGACAGGGCTATGCTGGGCAGAGCACTCTTTAAAGGATAAAATGTACATATCAGGCCTGATTCCCACGGGATCCCTAGGTGTTAGAGTCAGGTCACGTCTGCCACTTGCATTACCTGTTTTTTCAGGGAGACTTACTAGCCACTTTCAGAGCTTGCTGTCGAGGGGCTATAGCATCTGAAACCACACAAAGCGGTTCCCAACAGAATTCCATTGTGTAAATGTACCATAACTGTTTTATCCACTCATCTAATGATACGTATTTGGGCAGCTTCCAAATCTTGGCTATTGTAAATAACACCACAATGAATATAGGGGCACATATACCATATTTTGCCATGTATAATACACACCCACATTTTTTTGTGCATTATACATGGGTTTATTATTACCCATAGAATGTAATCATCACACCCATATATAATGTGCATCCTTATTTCTCCCTGAAAATTTGGGCAAACAAGTGCACCTTACACATGGCAAAATATGATATTATTTGAAATTTGTGTTTCAGATTTCTTTGGTTATGTTCCCAGAAGTGGAATAGTTGGGCCATAAGGCAGTTCCATTTTTAATTTTTTGAGGTAACTTCTTAATGCTTTCCACAGTGGCTGTACCAATTTGCATTCCCACCAACAGCACAAAGGGCTCCCTTTCTCTACATCCTTACTAGCACTTGTTTGTTGATTTATTGATGATAGCCATTCTGACAGGTGAGAGGTGATGCTTCACTGTGGTTTTAGTTTGCATTTCTCTGATGATTAGTGATGTTGGGCATCTTTTCACATGTCTACAGGCCATCTGTATGTCCTCTTTAGAAAAGTGTCTATTCAGGTCCTTTTTCTATTTTTTAATTATTTTTTTGGCATTGAGTTTCATAAGTTTTTATAAATTTTTCAACCCTTTATCAGATGTATTGGTGAATATATTCTCCCATTCAGTGGGTTGTCTTTTTATTTTGTTGTTGTTTTCCTTTGTTGTGCAAAACCTTTTCAGTTTTGTGTAGTCCCATTTGTTCATTTTTTTATTTTGTTTCCCTTGCCTGAGGAGATATATCAGAAAAAAATATTGCTATGAGCAATGACCAAGATTTTACAGCTTATGTTTTTTTCAGGGTTTTTATTGGTTTCAAGCCTAACATTTCAGTCTTTAGTCTATTTCAAAATTTATTTTTGTGTGTGACATAAGACCTTGACCTAGTTTTATTTTTTCACATATCTGTCCTATTTTCTCAACAACATTTATTGAATAAACTGTCTTTAGACCATAGTATATGCTTGTTTCCTCTATCAAATACTAATTGGCTATAAAGGTGTGGGTTTATTTCTTGCTTTCTATTCTTTTCCATTGATCTGTGTGTCTGTTTTTATGCCAGTACTATGCTGTTTTGATGACTATGGCCTTATAGTATAGTTTCACATAGTTTGATATTAAGTAGCATGATTCCTCTAACTTTGTTATTCAGTTGCATTTTTATATGCCATTAATAAGGTATCAGAAAGGGAAATTAAGACAACAATCCCATTCACAATTGCTTCAAAGGAATAAAAGACCTAGGGATAAATTTAACCAAGAATGGAACAGACCTATATTTGGAAAATTATAAGATACTGAAGTAAAAGATAGAAGAAGATACAAATAAGTGGAAGCTTATACCATGTTTATGGGTAGGAATAATTAAGATAATTAAAAAGTCCGTGTTACCCAAAGCAATCATTAATTTCAGTGCAATTCCTATCAAGACTCCAATGACATATCTTATAGAACTAGAACAAAAATTTACTTGGAAATATAAAAGACCCCAAATAGCAACAGTGATCTTAAGGAGAAAAAAAAAAAACAAATTTGGAGAAATCACAACCTAATATCAAACTATTTTATAGGTAATATTTTTTTAAATAGTTTTTTTAGATTTTTATTTTATTTATTTTTAGAGAGAGGGGAGCGGAAGGAGAAAGAGAAGGAGAGAAACGTGAATGTGTGGGTGTCTCTCCCAGGTCCTCTATTGAGGACCTGGCCCACAACCCAGGCATGTGCCCTGACTGGGAATCAAATGGGCAACCTTTTAGTTAGCAGGCCAGCAGTCATTCCACTGAATCACACCAGCCAGGGCTGGTTTTAAAAAACATGGAATATTGCCTGGAATATGATAAGAACTCAATAATTGATTGCTATAATTAAATATCATCATTGCTTTGATATTCAATAAAAGACATTTGCATATTAGCATTCAAAATTAGTACTGGAGTTGATGAGCTTTTACTTATTTAGGTAGTTCAAATTCTAGACCTACTATTGGCTTATTTTATTTTTATATTACTATATCTGGTGACATGTACTTTTATTTGCTTTAATTCTGACATTAAGTCTAATACTTCCCTTCACTGTCAAATCTTCTGGAATTACAAATACTTTTGATAGATTTATAATCTTTCAATAGTCAGATGCTAACACAGTATACAGAATCAATTCCATTTCTGTTGTAAGAATGTGCAGGTCATTTACTATTCTAGGCCCATAAGATTTCCTTAGGCTTCCTGTGCCTAGTTCATGGGGCTTTTCGTTCATATGAATTATTCCCTAAACCCTAATTCACATCTCTGCACTTGAGCTGCTTCTTTTTTCATTGACTTATCCTCATTTCTCCCCATAAGACCCTTACTGTACAGAACCTACATAATATAATTTTTATGCCTCTGTGCATATTACTTTACTATTTGCCTCTGTCTTCACATGTTGCTAAAATACACAATAACATTTCCCAGGAGAAGAATCTTTGAGCCCAGTTTGTTCCTATAAAATGTTTCCTGCATATTTTAATCATTATTCAAGTATTGTAGTAGTTTTTGTTCCATGGTGAGCATGCTCTTTGTTGTTGCATGGTATGAGTCATTTTTTCTTTATAAATGCCCAGGGTATTGTACACAGATATAGAATCATGATGAGGTTTTGTAAACTTGAGGTGTATTTGGTGTTTTCATGTAAATGAAAGTTATTCTGTCCTAGGGATAGTCCTGGTCATTCTCATAAAAGTAAAATAAACAGTCGTCACTAGTTCTGGCACTCCTTAAATTATTGTATCATGACTTTTTTACTTTATTGTTTTAGAAGAGAAGCCTGAGAACGAGGATCAAAAGAATATTTGATTAATATCTTTAATGACATTTTACCAATATTTGCTATACATCAAAAGTTTATTCATTCAGATGTACACATACATAAGAAGCATAATTAGATAAAATATGTGTGTAAATACATATCTATTTTGTATTACATATGTTTGTGTATATACCATGTGCATACATATATATGTATACGCAATCAAATAAAATCTAGAGCAATTGATATATTACTATATGTGATAGAATACATTTTATATATGCATATAATTCAGTTTAATAGTTCCTTTATTTAAAAAAATAAATACACGAAATTATATTTTTACTTAGCTTCAATTATATGGCTCATAGCTCTAGTCTCCCATTTTCCTCTGTGCATTTGTATATGTGTGTCTTTGTGGAATCTGTTCAATGCAATACAACTTTACTAAAAAGAGTTTTGCTGTAACAACTTTTCAATGTTATCAGTGCAACATGATATATTTTTAATGTTTATTATGATGCCAAGTAGTTCTCCTGCATTTTAAAAGCAAGATCCTGAAGAATAAATCTATGTCCCTCAATATCACATATATTTCTTAATTATGTTGCGCATTTGGGTTTAACTTTATCATTATCTCCAACTTTTCAGTTATAACAAAGACCCAAACAGTATCAGCAAACTCTAGAGCTTCAGTGAATCCTATAGATCATTAAGTCCAGAGTCTTTTTTTATATAATATTTTTAAATGAGGTTTGTGTCTATTTATACTTTAAGATGTAAAAAGGCAAAACAAAAGACTGACACTAAAGTGTTGGAATTTTCTTAACTTTCAGAATTTTCTGTGACATTTTATTGAGAAAGAAAAAAAATTACCCATTACTTGGTTTTTAGGTTTCTCTTTAAAATTATATAATAGCACCATTTCCTGAGAAAGCATCTCTTAAAATGCCCTGAGATAACCTCTATGGAATAATGGATTATAAAAATATTTTAGTTAGTTCAGTGGTGATTAGTGACACTTGAGTAAAGAACAGTATTTTAAGTTAATGGAAACTGAGCTTAGTGAATGAGGTTTTGCTTTATAAGAGTCTGTTGGGGGCTGTTAGGAATAACAATGAGGACAGAATGTATTTGCATCTGTAGTGAATGCCCTGGGGCCTTGAGAACCCCCCCGCCCGGGTCCCACTGCCTGAGCGGCATTCCAGACTCCCCTCCCCAGCAGAGCAGAGCTGCACTCAGCCTCTTACTGCAAGGATCATTACCTTTCTGACACTGTTCTCATTGCTCTTTTCATCCTGAATTTCTCTGAGAATGAGTTTTATTCATTCTATAACTATAATACATCTAGTTTTGACACTCTTTATCAGTAATTACAAAAGAATCAGCAGACTGGAATTTGGAGCAATTCAAATACTGTCTAGCTCAGCTGTGACTCTTGATTTCGTAGAGCTTCCCATATCAAACATGACAAGCAAGCCTTCCAGCTTTGCACTGTTAAGACCAGAAAAAGCGGATCTGCTCAAAATCCTCTCACTGGAAACAAACTTTAGACACTCTTTCTAAACCAACGTCATTTCCATCTTTCTCTGTTTCCTTTCCTCGATTTAAGTTCGTTCTATCACACATCACTCCTTGACTTTATAATATTTAATTATTAAATCACTCTCAGTCTTTCCAGTGGAATGTAAACGCTATGAGAAAAATACTTTGTGTATTTATTCAGCTTTGCATTTTAAGTACTAAAACATTGTCTTGTATATTTTTACTGGATGAATGACTGACTGATAGGATTATAAGAACTTTGAAGCTGTAGATATACATCACATATATATTCACCTCATGGGTTGACAAATAATTCCAGAGCAGTAGATTTCAGCATTTAACCCACACTAATTAAATTCTGATTAAGTGCTGGGCATTAGGATAAATAAAGATGAATGAGGTAGAATCTCTGCCCACACAGAATTTATACACTTATACATCAATCTAATTTTCTGGGGTGTTTTTTAAGACTGTATAACTAGAAGAGTTTCCTTTTCTTACAAAGGATAAGGCTGAATTTGAATGTCATAAAAGACACCCACTACCAATCCCGGAATAGGGTACTCTTACCAGTTGAGTTAAGCCATTGTTTCTCTCAGTAATTAATGAATGCCAACATTTTAGCAGGGGTTGCTAATTAATTAATGCAACAGCAATGAATTAATTGTGTGATATTTCCTTGTCATTAAAAGTTTTAAATGAATCTACTATTTGCTAGGTTTATCCACATCTATACTAACAAATAACCTAGAAGAGGCACGGGAGAAGGTCAGATTTGGAGAAGGCAGCGGCTAAGGACTAAGAGAAGTCTAAATGGCACACAGGGTTTTGTCCGGATGTTTGGTCTCCCCCAGGACAGGACCTGGGGGAGGCGGGGAGAACGTAAAAGGCAGAGCACCTGGTAGGCAGGCCTTGGAGGGAAGTGGAAGGTTCAGAAGCAATGGTTTGCCAAAAAATGTGTATTGTTTGTAACTTGTCATAGAAATTTTAGGTAAATTCAGATATTAGAAATTATCTAGGTCAACACTTCATTTTAGAAATGAAGAAAAGGAGGCCTAGAGAAATGTTTGGCAACTTGTCTATGGACAGTGGCTAGAACTGTGCTTGGCTGCTATGGCTTTATGTCCATTCAACAGCAATTATTTTGTTTTGTAACCAGCCCTGAATTTTGCTTGGGAATCTGCCTTCTTTTTATCCCCAGCTCTCTTGGCACAGTGAGCTCCACTGACAGAACCTAGGGGTAGAGGATGAGACCTCAGCCTGGCCCAATCAGAAGAAGCCATCTTCCTAGACACACTGAGGACCTCAGCGTAACTCAAGCTCCGCACTCAAGTGACACATTGCTACTTCCAGTTTTTTTCAATCTAAGGAAGAGGTGTTCTCTATTTCTAGCTTGACTCAAACTTGAAAGGATGAGAGACTGAAGCTGCTCCAATCATTTTGCTACCCCCAGCTAGAGCCTGAAGTAGCTAGAAGTAACTAGAGCTACTCCTGTCTGTGCTGGAAGCCTAGGCGGAGGATTTGGGGCCCAGGACGAGGGAGGGCTCAGGTCCTGGCATCAATGTTGGAACCTCTGCATTAAGCAGTACCTGAAATGCAACAATGCCTCCTGGACTTCTCCGTGTCCTGAGCCATTGAATTCCTTTCCCCCCTCTTTTTCTTTTTCTTTTTTTCTTAAATATGTTTGGACTGAAGTTTGTGTTGGTTTGTTTTTGCAATGTAAATGTCCCCATCCACTGGTGGGTTCCCAGTTCAGTTCTTTCCTGTTAGGTAGGTGTTTGGATATGTTTCTTGTACACTGACTAAGGACACAGGTTGATGAATGTGTCTGTTAGAAAGATTTGGTAGAACTAATTTGAGTTCTAATGATAAAGCCACACAAATTTAGTATGGTATAGAGATTACTAATACCAAGACTTGTATAGAAGGCCAGGAGCTCAAGTCCCCTTTGTACTTCTAAGACCTGCAGTAAGTTCCTGTAACTCTCTTCTTACCAGTTCTTTTAAACACAAAATGGAGACAATAGTTACACTTGTCTCATTGGAGCATTCTGAGGATAAAGTGAAATGTGTGCCCGTAGCATCTAGCAGAGCCCAGCACATAGTTAAATACTCACAGATGTATTATGGTGATTAACATTATGTTGTGTTAACTGTTTAGTACGGGTCCAGCATAGAGTCTTTGCTAAGTGGTAGGTTAAAATAGATTCTCTCAATTTGGAGTCAGAAGAATTTGGTCTCAGTGTTTCCTTCATAGATTTTATTTTTAAAGTATCATTCTGGCTCTTTTTACATTTTATCACCTGTATTTAGACAAAGATTTTTTAGGCTGTCATTTCTTCATGTTGTTTTCAAAAGACCCTTTTGGGGATTTTATCTCCACCCCTAATTTCCTTCCGCATGGGGAGGTTATTTAATGGACAACCCACCTGCTAATAAAACATGCTCAGAGAAATTGTGACCGATTCATTTATTCTTATTTCTAATTTGTTCTTTTATGCTCTCGAAAGATGCTTCTTGTAAGTTTCATTTTCAGAGCTCCCTATCAATTTTTGGCCTAATAAATAACATTTTATGTTTTTGAAATATGTTAGAACAGGTAGAAAAATAGATCTTTCACGTTTTCAATTGTGTTATCTTCCTCACAAGGGTAAACTACTTTTGCACTGATAGAACAATTTCATATATATTTAAAGTTTATCTCCATTTTTGTTAAATTTTAAGTTAAATTAGACCACATGCTGAGGAGAAGGGGATAAACCAAGTAGTGAGAATTTAATAAGTATAGTAACCTTGAACTCTCCTTATATTCTGCTTGCTGGGTGGTTAATGAGAATCTGTGTAAATAAGTAATTCTAAGGCAAGATTTTCCAATTATTTTTCTTTTGTTCTCTGTAATACAACTTTGTGTGAGTGGTACTTTGTGATATTCTAGTAAACTTCAATAATGTGAAATAATTTTGAAGAAAATAATGTTATTTAAATTTTTTAAACAGAATAGTTTCTATTGTACTTTAGGGTCTGAGTTCCTAGAACCCTAAACAAAAACCTACAGCTGATGCAGCATACGAGAATGTTCTTTAGAGCCTGCGGTGACAATGGACCAGGCAGCCATTGTTCTAACAACCAGTGTCTTGAGTGGCCACCTGGGTAAAAGTCCATTAAATGTTTTTATCAATGCAACATAAAAATATAATTTTTCTAAGATAGGAAATTTCTCTAAATCAATGTGAACCATTAACTTGAAGGATAGGTATTTATGAACTTAGTGCAATCCAGTTTGGGAATTAAGATGGTGATACCCACAGTTGTATAGATTTATCTGCTAGTAAATTTCTCATTAACATGGAGTGTCTGAGAGAGGAAAGTGTACTTAAATAGTCTGGTCCCTTCAGACAGAATTGATTCACTTTTCTTCCATTGTTTTTAGGTCCTATTATAAAACAGAGCAAGTTTATTTGTCAGGCTCTCAGCTGCAGAAAAATAAATCCCTTTCAGCTGATCTAAACTCAAGCCATCATTATGGCTCACATAGTCTTTGGTAGACCTGGTGAAATGGACACTGGATGCTTCTAGGAATACTCTCCTAAGCTGTATAGTGGAGCTGGACTGCAAAGGGGGCAGGTGATTGTTGAAGAACCTGATGAATCATGAAGCTACTGCCTCAACTCTCAACTCCAGGCCTAAGTAACCTCTGCCACTATCTGCATGAGAAAATTGTATGCCCTACACCCAGTCCTCACCTCTCCTTCTGTCAACGTCAGTTTAGATGTAGAGTCTCATGGGATTACATCTGATGGACAGAACCTAAATTGTCCGGATTTTTACCTGCAAAGGAATTTGGGAAATATGTCCTTTAGCCTTTGAGCCACTGCAGAGTTAGACAAGCCAGAAGAGGGCTGGAATGATGGCTAAGTGAGCCAGACACAGAATCTGTCATGTAGGGTTTGAATGTGCCCATATTTTAATAATTTAATAACGATGTGTGGAATCCATAAAGGCAGACAATTCAGATTAAATTCTTTAAACATTTGGGTTGTAAATATATGATGGTTTGACAGGGGTGCATAGAGGGAAGGGAGAGCAATGGGAAGAAACAGGATGGATTAACAAGAAACTAGGATCTTAGGATCAGAAAGATCCATGTTGGTGAGACTTACTTCAGATTCTCGGGGCTCTTTATCCCCTTATTTTTGCCCTGCTTTTGTTACAGAACAGAGGACCAAGACGGGGACAATATTTGGCCCACCCAGAGATGTAAAAATACTTTTACAGAACAGTCACATACACACACAGGGGCCTGGACTCCAGAGGATGGTATACTAATATTGTCCAGACCATCTACTGGGCTCGTCTGTCCGCTGCCAGATTGGAAAAATATTTCTCATTGCTAGATATTTGTGAAAAGGTAAGGAAAGGTTTATTTAAGGCTATCCAGACTTAAAGTAGTGACCCAATGTCCCCATTAAACTATCAAAGTCCTTTAAGATACCTACAGATGCACTCAGCAGTTCCAGTCTCCCCCCTGCCCTAATTCAGGATACTGCAACTCAGGGAAAGAGCACACATCTGTGTTTCCAGGCCGCTGGCACCATCAGCCAAGTCACTATCCAGACAGGATATCCAATTAATCCAAAGCCATGTGGCACCTTTTCATGGTCTACTGGCAAGAGTTCTTTGTGCACATTTTTCCAGGCAAAGTCTCTTCTTTCCTCCACCAGAGTTGTGGGGATGTGCACTCTGGCAAAACCTCATGGTTCTGTTCCTTGCAAAGCTGTGAGGGGATCTGCACCCTTGCTAAGACCCCATGGTTCCCCCCTTGCAAAGCTGCAAGGGGATCTGTACGCTTGCTAAGACTGCATGGTCCCCTTCAATGGCTGCCGTGTCTCAGTTTAAATCCCCGTGCCAGTCTTCCTCTGTAGCTCTATTTCCAACTCCTCCCACAATCGGCTACACCTGCCAGCATCCCAGTATTATCTTAAGTTTACTGGGCTGCCATCGAGAGTCTGGACAGATCTGGACCAATATCCTGGAGCCAATAGTCTTCCAGCTCTCAGGCAGGTGCTGTAATCAGGGGGAGTCACCTCCCAGTTATATCTTGGCTGGAAGTCACTCCCTTCTCCCTGGCTCAAAGCATGGCCACAGCTATTTAACATATCCATGAAACCAGTTAAAGGCTATAGATATGTCAAATGATCATGCCAGAGGTTAGCTGCAGAGCTCTTGCTATGCAAAACAGCTCTCAATGGCCCTGCTCCATTTGTCCCCTTCCCCCAACTCACACCTGTTGGGTGCGGGGGGGTGGGGGAGGGATGAGGACGTCTTAATATTTCCTGGACACATTGGGTTTTGGACCCCATTCCAAATCCCTTTTGGGGGCCCCCCTCTTGGCTGCACCCTGTATCACTTTTCTCATGGGCAGTAAATCTATCTTTTTTGTCTTGCTCATTCAATCTCAGTAGAGGACAGAAACCACTTATTTCCTTGGGCAAGGCAGAAGGCTTTGTGTCTGTGAGCAAGGAATACATGATTTTCTATGTGGCCCTCTCATTTTCTATATGACAAACATGAAATGCACCATTAACTATATTGACATCATCCTATCTCACCATTCCATGAGAAAAAGGTTAAATTTGTTCCTTACAAGAGGTGTACACTTCATGCATTTATAGCTTCCTTTGCCAAATGCAGTGCTCCCACCAGTAGTGTCCGGGGAATGCTCGAAAACTAGTGGGATCTGGCATAATACACCTACAGGGATGGAATCTGAGACTTTAGCACACATCTGATGGCCCTGCATTACACTCTCAATTCCCTAACCCTGTGTATTAGCTGTTTCTCTCTTCTCCTCAAGTGACAGCATCTAGACTATCTTCAGAAGGAGAAGCATCTGTTCCTACCCTTGAATTTTCAGTTTCTCTCTAAAATGCAGACCGAAAATCTAGTGCATAGCTGAGCCAATAGCAAGCTGTGTGTTTCAGCAGCAAATCGGAGTACAAATAACCCTCTCAGCGGCTCTGCAACCTCTCTCCTGGTCATGCTGCTTGCCTAAGGCTGGATCCTACAGGCAGGGCTGCATTTTGAAAAGGACTGAGTTCTTCTGGAGCTTCCTTTTGATTCTAAGTATTTTTAAATATGAGAAACAGATATGAGCAAGAATGGAAAGGCCATTAACTTCCTTCTCTCAATGCATGCAGTTTTTGGGAGACAGATCTTTAGGCTTCCTTGGAGTGTTTGGAACTAGTATTTTGAAAGAATTATTTGCAAATATATTTTCCCATACAGTTGATTCCCTTTTCATTTGCCGATGTTTCCTTTAGCTGTGCAGAAGCTTTTTATTTTGATGAGGTTCCATTTGTTTATTCTTTCCTTTATGTCCCTTGCTCTAGGGGACATGTTGGTGAAAATATTGCTGTGTGGAATATCTGAGATTTTCCTCTCTATGTTCTCCTCTAGGACCTTTGTGTTGTCACAACTTATATTTAAGTCTTTTATCCATCTTGAGTTTATTTTTGTATGTGGTATAAGCTGGTGGTGGAGTTTTATTTTTTTGCATACAGCTGTCCAGATCTCCAGACATCATTTGTTGAAGAGGCTAATTTTACTCCATTTTATGCTTCTGTCCCCTTTGTCAAATATTAATTCACCATAAAGCCTTGGGTTTAGAATGGCCCTCATAACCAAATCAACAAACAACAAATGCTGGAGAGGTCATAGAGAACAGGGAACCCTAGTGCACTGCTGGTGGGAATACAGACTGGTATAGCCACTATGGAAAACAGTATGGAGTTTCCTCAGAAAACTAAAAATGGGACTGCCTTTTCATCTGGCAATTTCATTGTTGGGACTATACCCTAAAAATCCTGAAACACCGATTCAAAAGAATCTATGCACCCCAATGTTCACAGCAGCACAATTTACAATGGTTAAGTGCTGGAAGCAACCTAAGTGCCCATCAGTAAATGAGTGGATCAAAAAACTATAGTACATTTACACAATGGAATACTATGCAGCAGAAAGGAAGAAGGAGTTACTACCCTTTGTGACAGCATGGATGGATCTGGAGACTATTAAGCTAAGTGAAATAAGCCAGGCAGTGAAAGACAAATACCATATGATATGACTTATAAGTAAAACCTAATCAACAAAACAAACAAGCAAGCAAAATATAAGAACATTAAGAATAAACTGACAGTGACCAGAAGGGAGGGGGAGGAGATAAGGGTGGGGAAAGGGGGAAGGGTTGTCAAGGAACTTGCATAAAGGACACATGGACAAAGCCAAAGACTGGTAGGATCGAGGGTGGAAGGTGGGGATAGCTGGTGTGGGCGGAGTGGAGGAGGAGAATGGAGACAACTGTGCTTGGACACCAATAACAAAATAGAACTTAAAGAAAAAAAAAAAGAATTACCCAGCAGCTCTTTGTAGAGGACTTTCATACATTTTTGTTTCTCTTATAAAACAAACAGGAAGCCTATGTTAATTGTTATTTCAAAAATTCAGAACTCTTCTGTGATATTTTTTCTAAGATACCTGGCATTATCAAAGGTCTATGAAATTGGCTATTCCCTTGCTCACAGACATACCTTTGTCCTTTTAAACAGTTCAGCACTTGGCTGGATGAGCCAGTCCTATTAATGTTGGCTATTCGGTAGGAACTAAATGGTCATCTGAGACTAATAAAGGACAATAGTAATCTCCTAATAGGGACTGGCAATATTAAATGTTGGATTTAATTGCTATATGTCAGTCAGATAAATGAATTTCCAAGTGAAAGAAAAAATCAGATGATGAGAAGTGTTTTCTTTTCAGACTCATAGTCCTCAAGTCAATAAAACTTAAATTAAAAAATATATTTCCATATGAATGTAATGTTGAAAGGGCCTCATACTTTACTATCAAATCTAATAGCATTTGTGACAAATATGTATTACTTAAAATGTTTGAAACAATAATTTTTTTCTCTACTAATATTAAAAAATTTCCTTTGAGCCCTAGCTGGTGTGGCTCAGTAAAGTGAGCACTGGCTTGTGAACCAAAGGGTCTCCTGTTCGATTCCCAGTCAGGGCACATGCCTGGGTTGCAGACCAGGTCCCCATTTAGGGGCACACGAGCAGCAATTACACAATGATGTTTCTGTGCCTCTCTTTCTCCCTTCTTTCTCCTCTCTCTAAAAATAAATAAATAAAAATCTTTAATAAATTTTCCTTTGAAATTGGCTTCGTGGAAAATTGGAGATTTTATTTGCTGTAGTAGTATGCCATCAATATAGTAGGAAACCAACAGATTTAAAATTTTTGAATCCCGTTTACTTGTTATTTGGCCACATATTCTATTTCTGTTTTCTCACAGGTAATCTGATAATAATTACTCTGAAGTCAAAAATTTATTGGGGGATTAAATACAATCACTGATTTACTCAATAACAATTTATTGGACACCTATCTATGATGGCACTAAGCTTCCATTCTGAAACAAAACTCACTACTGCCATCAAGAAGCTGTAATCTATAGTATGAAAAAGCACTTTGGAAACATTACAGATGTTTGTAGTTACTATTAAAAACCTAAAGATGGATAATCTATCTTATGTTTGAGATAAAATATTCAGTGTTCTAGTCTCTGATGTCTCTTAGTATTTTCTTTCTCAAAAACACAGTGGCAAATTTCTAATATTCTCTAATACTCTCTAATATTCTCTGTTTTTAAGTGGACAGGCCACTTTCTGCCATGAGCATGCAAATTCTAGATGCTGCCTCCCCTGTTCCATGCAGCTTTGTGTTTAAATTGTTATAGCCTCAGCAGAGGCTGATGAAGGACAAAAATCTTTGCACTTTGCCAGTGGTCTTGAAATACTCTCATTACTGGATACCTGGGGCTATCAAAGCACCTCATTTCCTTGTGTTGTTTTTTCTATAATTCTCCCCATGGCGAAGACATTTTCTTTCATGTTTATTTTAGATATATTGATTTTCACACTGTGTCTTCTTGTATGTGAGCTGGTGAAACTGAGATGCTGATTGATAATTTCTATTAAGTTTGCTGTATTTCATTTCTGACAACCCATTCCTATGGAGGGACTATTTTGATTTTTACTCAGTTAGTGATTTTGTGGCATGGTTATTATGTTACGTGTGTGGCATCCATTTTTTTTGAAGAGTATTTCAGTTAAATTAGACTCTTCCCCAGAGGAGCTAAAAAAACATTAGAATGGAAAGAATCTCTCTGCCTTAAGAGCATCAGAGGCTTTTGATAATGAATCTGGGATGAACATTGAAATTGGCCATGATTAACCTCTAATTTATTAAGATGATTAATAACAGTATTTTGTGTTTAAAGAAAGCACCACAACAATTGTTCTAGTTATCAAATCCAGTTGTTAATAATTCTCACTTTGGGGCTGTTGTTTTATTTATAATAAAATGGCCCAATATTGAGTTTTGGAAAGGAATGCAGGTGGCTCATAACAAAAGCTCTCCAGAGGTACCTTGAATTAAAGCAACAGTCTTGAGGCTTGAAATTTTGTAAACCTCCAAAAGCTAACAAGGGAAATGAGGTAAGGGACAAGCTCTGTGACAGATTCTTACTAAGACCCTGGAAACTCACAAATTTGTAAACATTCATTAAAGCCCTCTAATGTCAAGTGCAACCACACCCCCATTTTTCAGAAGTGCCTTCTTCCTCATTCTAATCTCTCTACTACCCTTTGGTGAAATAGTTTATTCCATAGCATTTATTTACCTTCTATTTCGCATACTTTTTCATTATACCTAACAGTGTTCAGGTAACACACTAATAGTCCAGAGATGAGCAAGGACCCTCAGTCCCTGACCTTAAAGAACTTAGTCTAGGAAAACATAAACATGTGTGAGGATTGCTGTGGTGGAATGATGCTCACAGAGTAGAGCATGTCCAAAGATAACAGTAAATGGAGAAATGTAGAAGTTTTCCTCACTCTTACTATACTGGCATTTTAAAACAGTTTTTAACTTTAGGAATTAGAACATTTAATCTCTCAGGGAAGTGGGTTCCACTAGATTACATCTCCAAAATCTAAAACAACTCAAATTCCAGTGAATGAATACCTGGATGAGAAAGTTTGTGAAAGTGAGTCTTTCAGGACAAAGTTGCTTTCAAAGACTGATTCCCCACTTTTACTCATTGACTTATGGGAAGTAAATACTCGGTAGTGTTATAATGGATAGTTGATCTTTTCTTCAGTTATCAACTCTTAGACAATATTGAGATTAAATCTCATAGCTGTGTAAGCAGAAACAGGTAATTCAAAATGTAAAGTTTGGAATCCATGAAAATTGTGGTGTGGTCACTATGTGTTGCATGACAGTAGAAATTTCAAGAATGTTTTGAGGTACTTTGAAAGAGACTGGACCAGAGTTGAGAACCGTGTATAGAATAGTAATTTTCACTATTTTTCTATCATAGACCCCTTGAGAATTTGATGAAAGTATGGATCTTAAAAAATGCGCATGAATAGTTTTAGGGTTTTCGTTGAAGCTTGTAAATAGACTCTCCATCAGGTTTTTTGGACACTTTCCTTGACTTGGACTTGCTTGCTAGTACTACTTTCATCAAGAATCTACAAATTGTAATCAGTGTTGGAATACAGGGAACACTTAAGAGTAAAGGAATCACATAGCTAAATATTTCTGAATTATCTAAAACTTTGGAGTTTGTTCTTAATAAAATCATCTCCTATATTTCCAATGCCATGGCCCGGTCAAGTCTTGCCTAGACTATCTGAATAGTCTCTACCTGTTTAATCTGTCACTATTTCTGCACCGTGCACTTCTCTGCCCCACATGACTGAAAACCTTCGTTTGCTCCTCCAACTCATATGTTTAAGCCCTGCATCATGGAGTTGAATGCCTTAATCCTTTTGCCCTTGGATTCGCTCCAGCCTCAGGTCTCCCAGCTCCAGCTCTTACATCCTTATCAGAAGCTTAATTGTTACCCTCCAATATGACAGAAACTGGACACATCATCATGATTTATATCTCCAGACTTGGCCTTTTTGCTTGAAAGCTACTTTCATCTCTGCCATCCCTGTGACCCATTTCTCTCATTCTATAAAATTCAATGTAGAGGACAATTTCCTTGGGAAATTGTTCCAAACACACTAATAATTTTCCCTCTGATTCATGGAATCTTGAATAGAATTCTACTGATGCTTTTACTATATCATATTTAAATCTTAATTTTTACTTATTTGAATCACCAACTTGGTACAAGATTTTTTTTTCTGAGTAGAAAATTTTCTGTCTTTATGGCTGAGGATCATAGCCAGTACACTGGGCATGTTAGTTGAATTGACAAATGCGAAGTCAATCTTTTAAAAATATTATTATCATTATTATTATTGTTATTTTTTCAATCCTCACCAAAGGCTATTCTGTTTTTCATTGCTTTTTTTTTAGAGAGAAAGGACGGGAGAGAGGAAGGGAGAGAAAGAAACATTGATGCAGGAGAGAGGCATTGATTGCTTGCCTCCCAGTTGGTTCCCTCTTTTATGTGCCCATTTGCACCTGGACTGGGGATGGCAGCCACTACTTATGTATGTGCCCTGACCAGGAATCCAACCCGCAGCCTTTCAATCACAGAGCAACGCTCCAACCAACTGAACCACATCAGCCAGGGCAGAAAAATCTCATTTTAAATAGTAACTAATTTATCTGCAGAAAAAAAGATTAGTGATAGTTTAATTAGCTGCCTATTAGGACATTCAATTAGTAACATGGCAATAGTCTTAAAATCATTCAAAATTTTATAACATTGATTAATGTTAATTATTAACTGGATGATTAATGTTATAAAATGAGTCTTAGAAGAAGAGAAGATCAGGGATACAAGTACTGGTAGAGTCAGCCCTAAAATATGGATAGAAAAAGTATGAAAAAGACATACAGATGAGCACCTTCATACAATAAATTGACACATATTTTTAGATATCATCTGGAGGCTGGCCCCAAACTCTCAAGATCAATTTAAATTGTAGGAAGTTGGGGAATGAACATCATGCCTTTTATATCAAAGATTGGTGGACTTGACCAGCTCGGACTAGCAAATATTTCAAAACCACCTTTGAAACATTCGTAATTGATTTGCTCTAATTAGTAAAAATCATATATATAATTTGGTAACCTTATCCCTCTAATTTTAAGGACTATCCTTTGTCTTCTAAATAATTCTTATTTATTCATCTTGTATCATTTATTTCAAGAAGTATTTGTTGAAATGTAGCTGTTACTTTAAAAAAAACTTCCACTATGAAAAAAGTAACTCTTGCTATTGCTCAGTAAATATCCTTATGATGCTATAATTATAGAACAGATACCATTGTATTCCATAGTTAACTGCACCCTTATCTTGATCTTTTCATATTTCCCTGGTATATTTTTATGCATTGTTATTTTAAAGATAATGTATCAGCTTATTAAAAAATTTAAGGATAAATCAGGAAACAATCAGAGAAGAAGAACTGTTATGCTGATTCATTAGTAAGGCACTTGTTTCTGTTTTGTTTTTAATATCCATCTTGCATTTGTCCAGTATATGTCAACTATTTGATTTAAAAACCATCTAAATGTATCAGTGAGTAGAGATGTAGAATTGACATTCTCTGAAATTTAAGTTGCATATTCCCAATGTTTTTATTTTGGAAGTAAGGTTAGTAAAAACACATAAAATATAATTATAGAATAATGTGAGAGCAGTCAAAGAATGAAACTTGTAGAGTTTCTATCACCGCACGTGGGAAGGAGAGCAGGTTAGCTTTTAGAATAAGACGTCACATCGAATAGCTGCCTTTTCTCCACACCCATGGTTGCTTAGGTGATTTGTGTGTGTGTGTATCACAAATGTATGTAAAACTATGTAAATATATGTGTGTATGTGTATGTGTGATCAAATTTTATATGTATAAATAATGATTATGTTATACAGAAATGTATTACTCATATATGATATACAACATACATAGATTATCTATTTCAAACAAGAAAATATATGTCAATACATCAATATATTACATGTATATTGTACATATAATATGAATATAATAATAAAAGAACCATAAATATATAACACATTTTAAATTGTTATATATTTATACAAAGTTATATATTTCTATAAGAAGGTAATCAATGGAGTCATTGAACTTTCTATGCACAGAGTTATTTTTAAAAATGTAAAGAACCTGAAGGATGATGCATTTATGACTTAAGGTAATGCAGTTGATCTCTAGTTACTTGATTTATCAGTTTAAGCAATCCTTATTAATCCTTATTGACCCCTTGCTGTAAACGTGGACTGATCGGGGCACTAAAGCTTTCTCCCACCTTCCTCCCACCCCTCCAGCTCCTGCCTTTTGTTGGTGATTTAAATTATCTCTACATCACAAAATTTCTATTGTTATGCTTTGATTTGCCCTTGGAAACATAGCTCAAATCAAATGCTATTTTACTTCATATGTAAAATGTATAGCTTTCTACTGCTGTAAAGTATTATTTTCTTCCAGAGAGTGAGGAAACAATCTATATTTATAGTGAAAACAAGTAAAGCTAATGAAACAAAATAAATGAAAATGATCACAATAGTACGGCATTAAACATGGCAAAGTTTTGTAAAAAGCAAGGTATTTAGAGGCCTCAGTAGACATCAGTGTTACTGATCTATAAAGTATTTATTTACTCCCTGAATGACACGAGGTCTTTTGTCCTCTCAGGGTAAGATGTCAACTGATATATCTTTGAATCAATACCATTTGGAGGGAGTCACCAAGTTAATTTATCCTTTTAGTGTCTTCTCTACATAGATTGACAGCCAGGCAGACAGCAGGAGTGTCAGCCTGTGTTTCTCAAAATGAAATAGTTGGTAGGGAATTCTAATGCATTCTAATTACTATCAGTCTAACTTACACACAAAGGCAGATTGCCTTTTAATTCAGAGACCAAGGGTGTAAAGGGATTTGAAAAGTAAAACAAGTTTTCAATCCAGTGTTCACAGAGGTTTGAATTGACAGGTACACATGGCAGAAGCAGAGGCAAGTTTGGGTAAGACTGATAGAAATAATACATCTGAATTTCAACTTTCACATGATTATGATTGTCACATTGATTAATTATAGACCAGATCACATGTATCTCAAGAATTAGGGACAGATGAAATTAGAATAATGACTTTGATAAAAATTGTGGCCCTGGCTTGTGTAGTGCAGTGGATTGAGTGCGGGCCTGTGAACCAAACAACTGCGGTTCGATTCCCAGTCAGGGCACATGCCTGGGGTACAGGACAGTTCCCAGCAGGGGACGCACGAGAAGCAACCATATATTGATATTTCTCTCCCTCTCTCCTTCCCTTCCCCTCTAAGGATAAATAAATAAAATCTTTAAAAAATGTTTAAAAAAATTGTGTGTCAATAGTTGCAAATGGACTGTCCCTCATCACACAGAAGGAAGGTTCCCACTTGATTCTCTTAAGCCCTGTTTTGTTGGAGCACCTGCTTCCATTGGCTCTGACAGAAGAACTTTCCTGAGGGAGTCCCATTCTCCTTTCTTCCCTTCCAATATTCAGAATGTTTCCCTCCTTCCCTTGGCTACCTGCATGGGATCAAAACTGTGTTCAGTGATTTCTCCAGAGATGAAGTTCAGCTGGCAACTCACCACAGACAACACAGATGTGACAAGAAGTCATCTAAGAATGTGAAATTACAAACAGGAAAGAAAATACAAGCAGCTAAAGCAAAGAGTTTATCCATGTTAATATCATCCTAGGGCTTCAAATACCTTCCACAAAAGGGAAACTGCAGGGGGCACTTAAGCTGCTTCTTTATAACATTAATGATAAATGTTGTAGCTATGCCTCTTTGAAAGGAAATACAGTGTAATGATACAAGCTATCTAGCTGTTGAATTTGGACAGCCTTGCCAATTCCTTTGCTGGCTGTTCAGTGTTCCTTAACATTAGCTGCACATGGAATTACCTGGGGAGGTTTAAAATATTGATGCTTGGATCCTATCACCAGAGACTTTAATTTAGATAGGCTAGTGTGTAGCTTGGGTCTTGGGATTTTTTAAACCCCTCAGGTGATATATCTATGCAGCCTAAGGTTAAAAATCATCATCTAAATTATATTAGCTGCATATACCGATTGCTTATTTTGTTCTGGCCCTGTACCAAAATGCATGACATATAGTATCTTGTTTGTTCAGCAAAACTACTCCTTGAAGATGCGACTGGTACCTCCAATTTATAGATGAGGACACTAAACTCAGACAGGTAAGTGACTTTCTAAAAGTCACATGGCTGGTGAATAGTAGAGAAAGGATTTGAAGCAGGTTTGTCCACAATCCTATGCTGTTGACCATCCTCACTGGCAGTTTGAGGCCCAGGCAGCACAAATGACTGACTATATGTTAAGTATAAGTTTTTTTTTTTTTCATGATGTATTTCAGAGTAGTTTTAGTTATACATAAAAGCTGCAAAGATAAAACAGGAATTTCTCATATACACATTTGAGGGAACTTTTAATACTGTAGAAATTAGCAAATGCTAAAATCAGAACTCTACCCCTACTCCAACTCCTCACCCTCCAGCCCATTTAGGCATTGGGAAGCACACCACTGCTTAAGTACGCCAAAATGCTTGCATAGGATGTGAACATTTCTGACTGGAAAGGTTAGTATTTCACTTGAGATATTTTCCAATTTTTGGCCTTTTTTAAAGATTCGTACTTGAAAATATTCAAATGTATGAGATATATTTTCAAAGGTTGAAAGATGGAATGCAATGCTACTTCTAGATACATTTTAAAATAGTGAACATAATAAAAAAAAGGAAATGATAACTGTATTTTATATCTCACATATCCAAAGTGAGGTGCTAGATAAATTTGATCTGAGAATTTTTGTAGAAGTCTGACAAGCTCAACCTAAGCTTTTAAGTACTAAAGTATTGTAATACAATTATTTTTATGAAGGCCTTACATAGAATTGAAGTTTCAGCACAACTCCTAATATACATTAACTTCGTATTTATTTAATTGTAGTTTAATATTTCTAAATTTCTATCTTGGGGCCTTATGGCATAATCAAATAATTTAAAGGTTTTAGAAAATATTTCTATTTAGAAAACAAAAATGCCTGCCAATTATAAGACCTATCTTACAATTGAAATCAGTGTGAACTTAGCTAAATCTAACTCCTCAAAGACAAAGCCATTTCTCACCTACTTTAAAGCGACATCTTCTTCCTACTCCAGGTGAGCTGATCCTTCCTGGCCTTGGCTGAGTTTCTCCGTGGGTTAAAGCATCCACGGACACACCAAGAAGGGGTTCTGATCCCCAGGCAACCAATGAGTGCATAACGAAGTGGAACAACGACTAGATGTACCTCTTTTCTCTAAAAATCAATCAATTAAAAAAATGATCCCTGTTATTTCTGATTATTTATTTGGCAAATACCAGGAGACCTGTGTTTACGATATTGGTTTCAGGTTTCTTCAGAGAGCCCTTGTTTTGTTAAGAATGTCTTGCCTTGATATTCATCTGACTATGTTGTTTTTATTTCTGTTACGCAGGCTTCAGAGAATCTCAGATTTCATAGTATCTTATGGTTGGAAGTGATTTTATAGATTTCCTTTCCAACACCTTTTTGGCGCTATCCCTTCAGAAAGTCTCCTCCGTGTAACTTTGTCCCTGAGCCAGAGCTGAGGTGGGGGAGCTGGGACTTGATCATTCACGTGGGACCCCGTGTCAGAAGGACCCCTCACTTGGTTTAATGTTTGCTGTTTTGTCTTAAAATTCTCAATTTTTGAAAAATGAGCCCTGAGTTTTACTTGGCACTAGGCCTGTGAGCTATGTCGCCAGTGCTGCACCCGCTGTTGATCACGAGAGTGCATGCCTGTACCTTTCCTTTACAGTGACCCCTTGCCTAGATTATAATTATTGTCTCTTCAACATTTTGATTGTATGGAAAAGAGTTTCTGCCAAACCTTGCTGACTCCTCCAAGGAAGATACAGGGTCTAGGGGTGTATTTAATCTCTGAAGGCAGACCATGGTCACAGTTGTTACTATGTGACGGAAAATGGTTGAGTTTAGCCACAGAAAAGAAGACTTTGGGGATAAATACACATATCACGTTATTTTACAAGGTAACTGAAATAAAGGCAGTTTTTATAACACTAAAATTAATGTTTTAGGTTTTGTGCATATGTTGGTAATAATAATTTGCATTAAGATATAATAACAACATCAGGAAAAATTCAACTGAGATTTCTTGTCTCATTTTCACTAGGCCTGAAGGTATTAAAACACCAGTTGGCAAGTGTGGGTTTTGAATAATCAATCAGCAAAGCCTAAATCATTCCTTAATGTTTCATGAAAATTTTAAAAAAAGAGAAGAAGAGAAAAATATTTTTACCAGAAAATCAAACTGAGCTTGTCCTGCTCAGTGGGCCACCTTACTCAGCTCATTATTGTGTTGTTATTTTCCTTCATTATGTAAATAAGCAACAATGAGAATTAAAATAATGAGCAAACATGTGGCCTTAGACCTGTACCTTGAAAAACCAACAAAAGACCCACCAGCCATGTAGAAGCTGGTGAGCACTTGTAAAACTGGAAATTTTGGTTACGGCAGTTTAGCACTTGTATGTGGAAGCAGGGAGCGGGCGTGGTGAAGACATGGAAGTGCTCACTGCTGCTGACAGTGCTGCCGCAGACACTGAGGCGTGATCTGAGCAGTCTTATTTGTGCCATATACTTATTAATAAAACATCTCATTTTTATAATTGAGCACTGAGTAATTGAATAGAAGGAAATGCTTCACTATAGAGTAATATCATTGTAATAGTACATTGCCTTCTTAATGTGGGTAATCATACTATTTTATGTTTAGAAAATGAGTAAGACTGAAGTCTTTGATATCTACTGATTTAAGTTAGCCTTCCCTGAAATCACGTAACTGAAGGATATAGCACTTCATTAAATTCTGCAGACTTTTTTTTTAAGAGGAAAAATTTATTTTCAACTACAGTTGCATTTAATATTATTTTGTATTAGTTCAGGTGTATAGTATAGTGTAGTATAGTGTAGTATAGTGTATAGTATAGACATTTTTAATGAATATGGAAATGTGTATGAGAAAACTAAGTGATGATTATTCTTAAAGAAGAAATATTTTCAATGGTATAGATCACTGGTTTTCAACTAGAAGCTCTTTTGCGCCCAGGCACAGTTATTCTGGAGCCAAGTGATGGTTGTGCAATAAGTAAGAGGTGTGGAGGTGCCGAGGAGATGGGCATCTGGTGGGTAGGGTCCTCTGCAAATGCACAGAATCTACCCCCACAATTCATAATTGCATGACCCCAAATGTCAGCATGGTTCATGGTAGGAAACTGGCACAGATCAACAACAGCTCCTGTTTTTCATCTCCATCCAGCAGATACTCGCATTGATGTCCCCATGGAAGAGCACTGAGCTGCGGGCTTTACAAAATGTGCATTGAAACCAAGAGGTCCAGTATCATTCCAGTGGTCCAGATGCATTCTTCTTGGCAACTTGCATAGCAAATGGTTTTCAGCCACCTCAAATCCAGGGTAATGAAAGCGACTTGCTCTCTGGTGGCTTAGGGACTTCTGTGTGGCCTTAGCTTCATTCCCTTTTTTTTTTTCATTTTTAATGAATGTATTGGGGTGACATTTGTTGATAAAATTATGTAGATCTCAGGTGTACAGTTCTATAATACATCACTTGCATATTGTATTGTGGTTTAGCACCCTAAATCAGTCTCCTATCACCACTTATTCCCCTTTTACCCTCTCTTAATTCCCTTCTCCCCCTTCCCCTCTGATAATCTCCATACTGTTATGTCTATCAGTGTTTTCTTAATCCCTTCACATTTTCACCCAGTCCCACAACCCCACTTGAGGCCATCAATGTATAATAGTAAACACTGCATGAAAAAATAAGGTTTTGCATTAACCATGATTACTGTAATATTGAAAACTTGCCCTTTCCGATTGAGTGGGTAGTTTTCTATTCAAAATCTAGTTTACCAAATAGTGGGTCAAATGATCCCTTTGTCATTTTTATCTATTCGAGCACCATGCTGAGAAATATTACAGGGTAAGTGTTCAACTGTAAACAATATAATAGTTTCTCCCTAGATGTACACTTTGCCCCAAAAAGAAACCATTTATTTGACACTGGCAATAGTGAGGTTTTCAGAAATTAGATTGGATACACTGTTCCTATTGCTAAGTGAATTGAAAAGGCAAAATACTAAATTTTTAGAAGTCTGAGCGATTTATCTTATGGAAACATGTAAAATGTATTGAAAAGTAATAGCTTTAGAAATAAGTTAGTAAGCTTCTCAATAAGTAAATTTGAATAAAATCAAAGTAATTTTACTCTAAATAAGCAAATCTTCTAGATAAATTTTAGAAATAATTTTCTCAAAGCAATGCCACATTGTTTTAAATAATTATGTTTGATAGGTATCCATTTCTTTAAGACCATAGCTCCTACTGGGCAGGTGTAATGTCTAGTGTGTTTACTTCATGTATTTGTTAGACATACATTGGTAAAAGGAATTGTTGAATTGTTATAGATGTGATGAAAACTGTGATAACCTGATGAAGTAACTGCACAGATCAGCAGGGACAAAAATCAAAACTGTTGGCAATGTGCGAAAAAGATGTGAACAGAAATGTTAAAATATTCATTTTGGTCTTCTACAGACATATCAGCATATGAAGTACATTAAAAAAACTTTGTTACATTTCTCTTAGATTTTTTTAATCCTCTAATTCCTTCGTTCTAGGAACCTGAAAGACTGGCAATCTCAATGAATCCAATGCCCTGGGCCGCACCTAAGCTAAATGGCAAGTATGCTTTCCTATTGTCATATATCTGTAATTTATATCCTGCAAATATTTTTGGAAGTCTCTGAGTTGCATAATTTCAAATTATGTCTGTACTATTCAAAGTTAATTTTCAGGAGTCACATATAAAGTCAGGCTCAAAAATTGTAGGTTTGTTGTTTGCGTGCTGTTGTGGGAATCATGCTAATTCTTTTTTCCCCTTTTTTATTGATGTTTGAATACAGTTGTCTCCATTTTCCCACCACCACTTTGCCCCACCATACCCATGCCCACCTCCCACCCTCAATCCCACCCCTACTTGGCTCCATCCATGGGTCCCTCATTCATGTCCATTTACATCCCTTTCCCTTCTTTCCCACCTTATTTCCCTTCCCTTCCCCTCTGGTTACCGTCAGTTTGTCATCGATTTCAATGGCCATATTTTGCTTGCCAGTTGGTTTTGTTAATTCTTAAGGAAAGCTGATGCACATCAAGGCTTTGTAGCACAGGGGCCAGAGTCCCAGCCCTTGAAGGCACCTGGCAGAGCTCTCCTCCTGGGAGGCTCAGGGGCAAGTTATTTCCTTCTGCAGAACAATTAAGGATGAAACCTGCGGGCCTGATTTTTGGAAATGCTTTATGAAATTTGAAAACACACTTCCCATGAAATGTAACATTTTCTCATTAAACTAATGACTAAAGAACAGCTGTTGACTTTAGTTCAGTGAGCTTTGGGGTTTTCTCTTATTGCATTTTTCATAATGTACAAGTGTTAGTGTAAGGATAAAGTCTAGGGCTTGCAGTTAGGTGACCTGAATTCAATTCCCTTTCCAGTGCTAATAGGCTACGTGGTCTTCATCCAGCCTTTTCTCTGTCATGCTTCGTTGCCACTTATGAAATAGAGAAAGTAATATGGTGTCTTTCAGAAATTTTCTAATTTTTGTTTTGCTATTATGTTGAAAGGGAAACAGATTCATTACTTTTATTAGATGATTTCATGTATTTTTCTTTTAATTCATATTCTAATAATTTCTTATCTCAAGAGAGACATACACACACATCTTTGTGGCTGAATAGAAAATATCTGTGGCTAACCTTCTAGGCTAAGTCACCTCAGTGTTTAAGACTATCTAAAATGTCTTTGTGTGAGCCTCTTCATGCAAGTTTCTTTTCAGCTACAGTGAGTTTATTTGATTTTGCAGTTCATATTCCCTACTCTGTATTTATAGGTATACATGGTACACACCCTTTGGTTAAATATCAGTTTACAGATTATTTTTTGCTCACTTCAGAGAGTCCATTAGTTTGCTTTAGTCCATAAAAGTCTACATTTAGTGTGTAGGAAATATTTGAAGAATGTGACCTTTAGAATTAATTTACTCTGAGCAAAAGGTAGTGTGTCAATAGATCTTTTTCCTGTGGTTACACAATTTTCTTTTATAAAAAATTTTAGGCCACTAAATGCAAGGAATTTAATGTTTTTAAAATGCATACACTGTATTTCTGTTAGTGATAAGACAGAATGTGAATGTTCAAATTTTTATTTATTAAACCTGGTTCACAATGAAAATGGTGTGGTGAGTTGGAAAAAATTCTCAGAATCATATTTTAACAGAATGCCAATATGGAGGGTTTGTAAGCTGCTTGGTTACTGGATTTAAAGTCAAGTTTCCTGACTATATTGGGCTGTTTCCATTTTAAAAAGTTCAATAAACTCTATTATTTCAAATAATTGTTTTTTTTTTCTTCTTGTAGTGGTATAGTTGACCTTACTCAATTTACTTGAGATTCATAAAGCTTACTGTAGTATTGAGATAGTAAGTATACTTATCTAACTGTATCACTTGCAAGCTGAAAGAAAAACTAAGGTTGCAATAATACCTAAATTACCACCAAAAACGCTATGTATTACTCAAAGCTAGGATGTAGCAATAGATCAATGTTCATGAATTCATTGATCTTACTATGCATGTTCTTTGTTATCCAAAGAAGCTGGCTTGGCAAAATAGTGAAATGACCTTTGGAAAATCCAGTTACATCATCAGCTAGGTGGCAATATTTTGCAGAACTGGGAGATGGTTTTCCAGAACATTGTATGTGCTCTGAATCAGCACCCAATATACAGTGCTATTTCTCTCATAGCCAAAATTCACAGATCCAGAAATAGAAGGGTGGAAATGGGAGTGACAACACTCACTATTATACTTAGTAACCTACAAGCAAAAGTTTGCTTCCTGTTACAGGAATTTTATGCTTACTAGCCTAGCAGTTTTAGTTCCAAAGGGAGGATTATGTCCACCAGAAGACGCAGCAATGATTCCATTGAACTGGGATCTAAAACTGTCACCTGGCCACTTTGGGCTCTGCATTTCTCTGAATCAACAGACAAAGAAAAGGAGCAACTGCTAGCTGGGATGATTAACACTGACTAGCAAGGGGAAATTGGACTACTCCTTCAAAATGGAAATTATATCTGGAATACTGGAGATCTCATAGGGTGTCTCTTGGTATTACCATGCCTTCTGTTTAATGTCAATGCCAAACTACAACAACCCAGTTTAGTCAAGACTACTAATAACATACATCCTTCAAGAATGTAACTTGGTATCCCTTCTCCGAGTACAGAATTATCACAACCAGCTGAAGTGCTTATTGAGGGCAAAGGGAATATGAATAAGCCATGAAAAACTTGGTCACAAATACCAGTTACAACCTTGTGACCAATTACAGAAACAAGAACTGTAATCGTCATGAGGATTTCCTTATTTTGTTGTATGTTCGTGTGTGTACACATACACACAGATTAAGTGAGTAGTTTTCTTTCCTTTCTCCTTATTGTGTAACATAATATGTATTCACTTTACCTCATGGTATTTAAGTATTATTAACTTTTTGCCATAGTATTTAAGTCACAAAATATAAATGAGAAGAGTAAATACTTCCAAAGGACCTCACATGCTCTTCTGGAGAAAGATTAAGTGCATTTTCAGTTCTCTTCAGGATACTTTTACCTTGTTAGGTGGAGGTATGATCTTGTTACACAAACACACACGTTCTGTTGGTTCTGTTTCTCTGGAGAACTAATACAGACAGGTTTCCAAGACAACATGAAGACCAACCACAACAATATGCTGTCATAAGTAACGTGATAGGGTTCCACTAGAATGAAGCTCAGTGAGAGCAGGAGCATCTGCCTCTTGATCACTGCCCTCTCTGTCACACCAAACATTGCCCAGTGAAGAGTAGGCAGTCAATACATACTTGTTAAATTAATGAATGAGAAATCTGTAGAGTAGTCATCATTTAGCAAATGAAAAAAATCATGTGCAAAGTTTCCTAAAGATTTAAACCTGTTAAATTCTTACCGACTGGATTTGATGATCATTGATAGTCATCGATGGAGGAATGATCATAGAGGAGTGTTAGACAAATGTCAGTTTAACAATAATTTAGAACTCAGTTTAAAAAATAGAGAAATAGACATAAGTATAAATAATCTTTTTGAAGAGTTTACTTAGAAAAGTTCTCTCTCTGTATCTCTTTCTCATACACATGCAATAATGTACACACACAGTAACAGGTAGGGCATAACAAATAAAAAAAATTTAGGAGATTCACTCGAGACAGAAAGGACTCTAGAGAAGAAGGTTCACAGTTTTTCAAATACTATTTTATAGAAAGGGTCTTAAAATCCAGGTTTAGTCACTGGCTAGTTGTTTGGTCTTTGAGGAGTTCCTTTTCCTTATTAAGCCTCTATTTATTCATCCATAGAGTAGATATAATGATGTCTACCTCATAGGGTTGGAGTTAGAGTTTAAAATGTACAAAAGTTCTCAGAATATTTTTTAGTAATTGGTGGGTGAAACAGTTTTAGAATTTTGACTACACCTTGAGATGTTCTATCCACCTGAATCTGGAGTTATAACTGCTTTAAGCAATAGAATTGTCAAAACTGATGATATATGTATGACTTTTGACTCTAGGTCAAAAATGCCATTCAGCTTATGCCTTGTGCTGTTGGAACACTGACCGTGGTGTAAGAAGGCTGGCTACCCTGAAGAGGCCTCCACACTGGAGAGGCCATGTGTATGCCGTCCAGCCCACAGCCCTAGCTAAGCCCAGCCTTCTTGCTATTCCAGCCAAGGCCCCAGTGTGTAAGTGAAAAAGCCATTTTGGAAGGAAATTCTCTAGCCCCAACTTTTCAAAGCACCCCAACTATTTCTGCCCAATAAACTACAACCTCTATACCATGAAGCAGAGACAGTCCTTACTTCCTGTGTTTTATCCACATTACTTATCTACCAGACAGATGATCATAATACAATGATTATTAGTTTACAGCACTAGGTTCGAGGTGGTTCGTTATGCAGTAATGGTAACTGGAAAGCAGGGTCTTGGTGTTTGCTAACACGTCCAAAGGCTCATAAGCACATTTACACCAGCTACTGTGTGTTATTCTCACAATAAGCTTATAATGAATGGGCTGTTGTTGTTTCCAGTTAACATATAGGGATATCTAATCACAGATATAATAAGAATTTTTTCTGATGTTACAGAATTAATAAATGTAGATTTTGTTTGAAACTTGGGTCATTTCACTCTGTAACCAAGAAGTTTAAGATGAAGATGGAGAAATTATAGAGAAAAGTAGCAGTGGAGGGAAAGGGAGAAATGTAGGTGGGCATGTTATCTACAGATTTAGAACACAGGAACAGAGGCTGGTTTGCTGCTGAGAGTGAAGGGGAGTGAGGCCTTAGTGATGGAGCTCAGATGGAGATGGAGCTGGGTGAGGGTGACAGGGGGTCCTAAAAACCCCAGTTTCTTCTGTTCGGAATGAGGGCTTCTTGATGGAGCCCTTGATGGGGCTGAGGGACTGAGAAAAGTGATAATAGTTTAAATTTAGAGCACCATTGTGGGGAATAGGCAAGAGAGCTGGCCAAGGAGTGGCAAAAAGGTCACTGAACAACATTCTGTGGGGAGACCATAAAGATTTGGAGATGAGGAATTTGTCATGACAGCATTGTGATTTTCCCCTATGGGGACATCAACCTAAATATAGGTCTTAAAGAGGCAACTTTCCGGATTGATCAAAGGTTAGAAATTTGCAGGATCATTGTGCTGGAAGCAACACAATAAATACTATTCCTGCCTGCTCTATTCCAGGCACTCAGTAAATCGTGCTTGGGGAGTCAAGGATGCAGGTGAAATAGGGTCTAGACTACTGAGGATGAACCCTCTCAGTACTGGGAATGGAAGTCTGAATGAGAAAAAGGAGTAATTATTTGAGAACAAGAAAGTGAGAGATCCTGACACATGGGAGATTATGGTGAGACCGTGGAATCTTAGAGTTTAAAACATCAATGAATTAATATATTTTGTTGGTGACAAGGTCTTAAGATGAAATATCTATTGTCAATGAAGTAAAGAACAGGGTTGATATGAGGAATTCAAGGAACTATGAGGCTAGATTTTATCCAATCCCCTGGAATCTTCAGTTTTCCTGAGATAAAGATAAGGTGATTGTTATACACTGAATATTTGTATTCCCTCAAAACTCATATGTTGAAATCATAATTTCTAAGGTGATCGTATTAGAAGGAAGGGCCTTTATGTCATGAGAGAGGAGCCCTCATAAATGAGATTGTGATGTTATGAGAAGTGACCAAGGGAGCTTGCCTCTCTTTCTGCTTCTGCCTTGTGAGGATAAAATGAGAGACATTTATCTGCAAGGTCTGGTGAGGAAGAGAGTTCTTAGCAGGCACCAGCTCTGCCAGCGCCTTCGTATTGGACCTCCCAGCCTTCAGAACTGTGTGAAATAAATGCTTATTGTTAAGGCATCAATCAATAATATATTTGTTAAAACAGCATGAGCTAACTAAGACTTTTGGGGTAGGCCTTTAAGGATGACTCCAGATGAAAATATTGATGATAGGAATAGTGTCAAGAGAAGATCAGAGATATGAAAATTCTTTGAGCCAAACTAGCCCAGCTGTTGCCTTAGAAATAGTAACAACAGGAACTGTTTGCACAAGGAATAAGAGAGTTTAACCTCTTTCCTAGGTAGAAGTCCTCTCTCTCTCTCTCAGAGTCAGCTTCCCAATATATGTAGTAACACTGGATACTTGAATGAGATTAATTCCTTCTTACGGTGACAAAATAACTCACTTAATTATGAGTGTAAGGACATTGGCTACAAAAGTATACAGTAAAAATTTGAGAAGTTATGTGAAAGTATTTAACACTTTTAATACAGTTACACTCTAAATTCTTATTTTCCTGCACATATAGAAGGGGAAAAAGCTCTTGACTTGTAGCCAAATAATATTAGCAATGAAACATGAATGCATGTGTTTAATTCAGATCCGGGGAATCATTAGACAGCTGGACAAAGTTTCTGCTTTCCCCTCTGTACACTGAAGAACATGAACAAATGGCTTTATGAGTTCATAATTCACGGTGTGTTGTATCAGCCAGTCTGAAAAATAAAAATGTTGATAACAGTTGGGCTACAATGACTGTGTAGAGCGAAGTTTCCCCAGGGCAATGACACATAAAGATCCTCCTCCTAATTACAATCTCTGCCCCATGCACTCATCAAGCCTGAACCCCACGTACATCTCTGGGCTCAGGAGGGCACTGCGCTACTGAGCAAGGCGGGTAGCCACTGGGTTCGTGGTGACCACAAGAAAGCCTAAGTTAGTATCGGATCACAAAAACGGATTGGCTGAAGTGGCTGTTCTCAGGGTGTTGACCAGTGCAGTGATTTGATGAGGTCGACAGAAGCCGTGCTTTCGGTGGTACTTGCCTCCATACTGGATATGCCAAGTGTTGAGTCTTTCTAATGTGTAGCTTCCAGTCAGCCCATCAGCCGACATCAGGCTGCTTCATATTTCCCTGAGTGCCTCCTTCCCTTCAGATGCTCTACTCACTTTGTAAAAGAGTGTTTCTCAAACACAGTTATGGTCATTTCCTTCTTTTGTAAGGTAGAGATTGCTGTTTAGCTGAGAACACTGTGGCAATTTTTGTCCTGGGGATATACAAAGAATTGATGGGTGTAAACTTTGGTTTATGGACTTGAAAAGGAAAGAATTACATTCTCTTCTGCCTCTTTCTTCCTTCCATGCTGACTGGCTGCAGACGTGACGGTGGGGGTGGGATCCACCACTTTAGGCTGCCCGTCTAAGAGGGCAGGGCAACACACTGCCGCCCTAGCAGCAATGCATTGATTGCTTATGCTCAGACCTTTATGTAGGAGAAGAACACATTTTTATTTTGCTAAAGACCATTGGTTTGGTCTTTACTGCTCCAGTAAAATGCATATTGTAAGGCACTTTGTTCAAAAGCCTTCATTGGCCCCCTACTGCCTAAAGGTAGGTCTATGTGTTGAAGGAGAACATTTAAAGTTCCACCAAATCTAGCTTCAGCCCAGCTTTGCAGTTTATTTCCCTGTTGCTTTCTCTATGGATGCATTTTTCTAGCCACATTAGTCCTGCCTTTTCACCGAGCATACCTTCTTCTGACACCTCCACATATGCTGTTTCCTATTCTCCCTATTTAACAAAATGGTTCACAGTCATCCTTCAATGTCTAAAGGTCCAGCTCTAATGTCACCACCTCTGTGCTGTCTTCCTAGGCTTCTTGCAACAACCTTCTCTGCTGACTTAACTTTTTTCTTCCTCAGGGGTTCCAGAATATTCTCTTGTGTGTGTATGTATCATATTTCCCTACAATATCCTGCATTAAAATTTGTGTTTTTCTCTCTTTCTAAAGATTATTCTATTATGTCATATTCCCAGAAGTAGAGTATACTTCACGTCTCCTCCACCTTTAGGCTTGTCACAGGCAAAGTGAACAGTGTGTAATCAGGATGAATACCAAACTGAGGTATCAAGGAATGGAACTCTAAATGAAATTGAGGTCCTATTAGCCAAGAAGGGTGGAATGAAGGTTTGATGTTGCTTTATGTTCTTTTCAGCTAAAATGCCTGATGGTGGTGGGGAGACCAGGAAATCAAAGAGCAGATGCTTTGGTTACTGGATTCAAGCTGGAAAAACAGTCCCTGACAGGCGACAATCAATATTGTGTGTTTCTAAAACTTTGAAAGATAAGGAGGAAGTCTGCAGAGCAGCTCCCTAGGGATAAGAAGGAATGAAGCCATTCCTTCTTATCTCAGGTAGTCCCTGAGAACAGGCATATCTCATTTCACTGAGTGTGGAAATGCCCCCCCTGCATCTGACATCCACAGCTGCCCTCTGCCGCTGCCGCTCCTGACACACCTGACTAAGCAGGCCCACCTGGTGCTGCCTACAGGAAGCCACGACCAGTGCATTTGGTTTCATCTGCCTGGATCCTATGCCCAGCCTTAAACAAAGAATCATGTAAACTTCTCAGTCTTCACCATTTTCAAACGCAGAATCTCTATGCCTTGGCACTTTAAGTTTTTTGTTGAAAATCACTCCTCTGATTGTCACATGAGCATAGTGGTTTAGACCATGAGTTCTGAGGTCAGAGTGTGTAGGCTGATGGCTGGGTTCCATTCCGAAATACCGGGCCCCTTAGACCTGCTGTGCTTTGGTTTCCTCATAGGTAACACAGAGGTAGTGTTGCTGTCATCTCACTGACCACTTTGAGGAATGAAATGAGATAAATATATGAGATCAGTTAGTGCTGGAACAGGGTAAGTACAATAAATAACAGAGTTCTCCATTATTATTTTATGTTACATTCATTTGTCAGTTAATGGTCCTCTTCCTTGACCTCTTACACAGCTGAAGACAATGGATTATTTCAAAAGTCCTATCATATTGCCAGAATTGGTAACTTTATAAAAAGAGAATGTTAAGAATTCAGTATCTTAAAAGTGGAAACAACTATAACAGCATGAACAATTAAAATAAAATTTAAAAAATCCAATATCTTCTTATGTGGCATGGTAGGATATGAATTGGGAGAATACAATCTGAAACCTAAGTAAGAACTCCAGAGTGCATTTAGAAAATGGAAGCGTTTCCTCATGTTGGTTCTTGTGAAAGTATGAATAGGACTGGCAAATGGTGAAATTCTGTAGGTAGGTTTTCATAGGTGGTAATGGATAAAATCATAAATATGTTAGAATAAAAAGGCTCTTAAAATTAACCCACACAGCATTTTTGGCCACCCCTGAGACAGTGCAAGGGTTTGAAGTGGATCTATGCCCAAATTTTTTGTGGCATAATTTAAAAGATTCTAAGCAAAATATGCTGCCACAATGAACACACACTCTATGCTTTATGAATGGTCTGCTTATTGCTGTGGTTCAGCACAAGTAGGACAAACCGGTCTAAACCAGTCAAATTCATGCAGAGTCACGAGGTCGTGCTTTAAATCTAACGCTGACTTCTAAATCCACTTTCAGCTACATCACTGAGTAGATATTGCAGTGAAATATACTGGGTTTGCACCTTTCAAATGACTTTACACATGAGAGTATGACACCATTTAATGCGGAGCGTGGAGGAATCGACGTGCACTTCCAGCCTGTGTGGGTCTGACTGCAGGAAATAGCAGCTCAATCTTTGAAGCAAAGACTTTTCCTCTGCTTCTCAGAGTAAATAGCCTGAGAGAGCTTCCTCACTCCAAGGAAGTCTAGATAAGCCTGTGATAGGAAGGCAGAAAGCTGTTTGTTGTGTCTGTCAGAATGGCACCTGAAGGAAGGCAGCTGGCTCCTGCTGAGTGATAATGCAAAGGTTACTGAGGCAGAGATAAAGCCTCCCTAGGTCACGCTATATCACAAACGAAAAGATCCCCGACAGGAGTTTTTAGCATTGCACCCGAAGCCCTCCTGTGAACAAAATGGCAGTCTTTTTTTTTAAGAGGGCTATAAGAGACATATTAAGTAGAGCATGTGTAGAACATGCACGCACACACAAACACACACACACACTTGCTCTCTGTCTCCCGAGGAACTGGTTCACTGGCTGTACGTGGCTGACTCCTTCCCCAGTAGAACACTTTTAAGAGAAGAAATCATTGAAAAGGACCAGAATAGATGGAATAGAGAATTTCATTGCTCAAAACAGAAACTTTTATTGCTCCAGATGCAGACGTTGTTCGTAGTGGGGCTGCGGGTGATGTTAGAAATCAGTTAGGCGGCTTAAGGGATAAAACACCTAGATGTATGGGGTCATGGAAACCGCACTAACTCAATACTGCAGCTGGTGTCTGTCAAGCATTTTAAAACTCTTATTTGCTTTTGATAAACATACACATTTTGGGTGCACCCTTCCCCTCCTCACTAGGGGTATTTCCCTTCTCTTCACAATTCCCTCTATCCTACCCAATGGCCTCCACCATGGAGATATTTATAAGACTTTATTTTCCATGGTTTCTATTCCTCCCCAAATTAGCATTCCCTGCCTGCAAAATACAAAATTATATTATCACTGCGATCAAACTTTTTATAAATAAAACACCCCCTTGTACCTACAGATGGGACTACTACCCTAAGCCCTTCTCACCCCATGTACTTTCCCAACCATTTTTAAAGTTTTTGAACACTTATGACCTTCTTAACATAATTTTCCTAGAGAAAGTACTGAAATAACTAGTAAAATGACTAGCCTTGTGTAAAAAACCTCACAAAATATTTTGTAAGCCAGGTGTCTTGAAAAGAGATACTTATTAATTACATCTTTTAAAAAACAAACAGACCTTTTATCTCTTGCTAGTTTTTTCAGATGCCATTTCAACATCTACATTTTTCTCATCCTCCCAGCAATATTCTAAGGGCAGCAAGAAGCTCTCAACAAGACCTCATCCTTTGTTTGCCCATAGTTGATTCAGGGCTGTGTCTTAATGAGGAAGGCCATCAGAGGGAGCTCCATGAGTGGGCTTCTGTGGTCAGCAAAGCAAGACCTGAATTGGGTAGCAGATTTGCAGGTCTAACTAAGTCCCTGTATGCAGGAGTCACGGATGCCACCTTTTCTCCATGCTTGCTGGGTAGGCAAAGAAATGGCCCATTAGAAGTAAGAAAATAATCAAATTTAAAAGGTGAGGCTGGGTTCAATGCCTGATGCTTGGATATGAAGATGACTTTAGAGTACTGTCTAGTAGGCACTCCTGCTATTTCCAGTCACAGTTCTTAGGAATATAGACCTCGACACATGGAATAAAAGGGGGAGGGCAGCCTTGAGGGGCTGGTAGAGCCAGGTGGTGGGCTAACGATGGAGGAAGTCATGGAGGTGAGCAAGAAACAAAGGATACTTTTGTGGGCCCCAGGACGGGGTTTGTTGGGGCCCAGTTGAGGAGCAGCTGCAATGATACTAATACTAAAGACTAGATTCTTTGCTTCAGAATGATGGAGAAAATATCAGATGCCCACAGGATGGAAAAAAAAGGAATAAAGCTTATATGAACCCTCCTATAGTCCTCTTTCAACCAGAAAGGAGGGATTTGAAGAAACCAGAGTTTCCAGAGATTTTTGCTCACAGTAGTAGGTGAGTCAGATGTATTGCTCTGATGCCTTATTAAAAATGTTATAATCTAGGATCACTTGGGAAAAAGTGTCTTAAATATTTTGTTTTCACAAGCATGCCAAACAGCATTTAGACATCTGTTGCAAAAAACAAGATATTGAAAGCATGAAATATAATCACTTTCCATTTGTAATATGTCCAAATGATGATTTTTTCCTCACTTAACCCATGTTTTCTTTGGTAAAACAAAGGCGAGAAAGGACACGAGCAAAATACAAGGTGTGACTTTTTTCTGTCTCAGATTTCTGGGAGAGGGCTCCACCATAGGTGTCACATTTACCTGTGGCTGCACTACAGTCATAGTGCCAGCAATCTCTCACAAAGATGTTTTCTAGAGAACTTCTGCTTGAGACTGCGAGGCGGCCTCCTGTGTGGCGGAGTGACGGGCAGGCACATCAATGATGGCTCTGACCGGGAGTTCTGGCTGGCACAGCTCGGCACTGCGAACGCTAGAAAGATGCCGCCGCAAGGCACGCTCCTGCCGCTCCATGAATGGCTCCTTGAAAGCTCATCTGTTGCCCCTGGAACAAGCTGAACTGAGGGAGTTCTGTGTGCAACAGGCTTCTCCAGACGTGTGGCCTCAAGTCAAAGCTGCGTGCAACTTTTTGTGTTGTTGTTTTCGTATGTTAGAGTTTCTGTTTGTTTTTTGACCCCCTGGTTGAGTACAATATGACAGTTGAGCCACATTAATGATTCCTTTCAAAACATGTTTACTACACTAAAAAGATAGTGAATTTGGAGACTTAACAGTTTTAAACAAGTTAGACCTTAACAAGTGTTATTTGCTTTTTTTTTTTTAGCCTAACCAGCTGTTTCTAAGTGTACAAATGAAAAGAGTTCCAAGTCAAAAATGAGTTCAGAAGGAAGAAGAGGCTGAGAAAAGAGGGAGAGAAATAGGCAGTAATGATAGGAAAAGAGGTAGACGGTATAATTAAAGGGAAATTTATGGAAGTACTTTAAAGGTGAATGTTTTTACTTTTTTGAGTTTATCTTTCTCTCTTTACCAATTCCCACTGCATTAAATTATAACTATAAAAATGACAATAATTTATTTTAGTAAATAGTAGTAACATTTTGTGTCTTTTCCCTACAGAATATAATTTATAAAAATCCTCATAAATAGTTTGGACTACTTAATCTTACATATAGTTACTAAATATAGTTTTAGTGCCCATTTCATTTACAATCTTCAAATAAGGAAACAAAATATATATTGTGCCATAATTCGGGGGGCTTTAACTTCATAAAATTTCCTGAATGCAAGGGCTTTACCTATCGGCACATTACTCAGCCCTTCCATTTGAATGGGAGAGAAACTGAAGCTCAGAGAGTTTTACTACACTTTTACTTATGCATGTGGATAAAGATTCGTGAATGGTTAACTAGAGCTTGGGAGGGAAGGAGTGGTGGAGGGAAGAATGGCTCTTCTGTGTGGGTACGTAGTCTGCACAACCCACCTCCTCCCCTTGGTGGTGCAGAGGACTGCTATCAAGAACAGAAGAGACCTGGGGCCCACCGTCAGTCCAGAACTCTGGAAGCTGGCAGCCTCACAAATGGGCTTATGCAAGACTGACTTAGGTGCCTCGTTTGCATGTGGCCGAGTGCAGGTGATGAGAGTTCTGAGAATAGCTTCATGTCTTTCTCTCTAAAGCAAATCTCAGGAGAGCCTATGTTTGATCATGTTTGTTCATTCCTTCATTCGTTCATTCATTCACTCACTCAACAACTATCTCAGAGAACAGATGACTGTACAGGACTGAGATTTAGCAGTGCACAAAAAGCCTGCTATGTTCTAGCGAATCACCTGCGTCACTCAAAGTGGGGTTCAGTGTTAGCTTGGACAGAGGTCAGTAGATTGAGGGAAGATGGTCAAGGGCAGTAGCTTCTAACCGCAAGATGGAGCAGAAAATGGTCCCATGGAGAAAAGGTCACTACTGTAGATGGCAGCAGAGATGCCGTCAAGAGGATAGGGTGATTCTATATATGTTCCAACACCCCAGGTACAGTGGACACATGGGCTTTTTCTGTCCCACTAATTCAACGGCTTCTGTTTTCCCTGAAGCTTAGTCTCAACCCCAGGCTCAAAGATTGGCAAGGGGAAAATAGTGAATCTGAAGAGAAATTAGTAATTTCATAAAATAACTTAGAAATCAGTGAAGTAACTGAATTTTCTTAGAAATGGAAATGAGTAAATTACTTTTTTTTGGAGAGGGACTTTAGGCAAAATGTAAAGAAAGTACCATTTTGTATACTTAAGTTTGTGGTCAGTGAAAAGTATGCTTGCCCAAGGACAAAAATAAAAATTGCAACATCAAAAACCTGAAATTTACTTAGTGTCTATTTAGCCAAACCTTAAAAAAGGTTTAGGGGTGCCAACTCCTGTGCAGTCAAAAATCCACATATAACTTTTGACTCCCCCAAAACTTAATTGAAGTCCTTCATTATCTGTGGGGGATTGGTTGAAACCCGTGTTGTTCAAAGGTTGAATATATATGTATATATTTTTTCTTCCCTTCTGGAATTTTATACACATATATTTCTAGAAGAGAAATCTTTCCAGAGGAAACATTTCTCATAAGCTTTCCAGAGAGGATTTGGATTTTGTCAACCCTGGATTCATTAACTAATGATACTAATTATTTGCATTATGGATGCCTTGGATATATTAATCTATAAGAAGGTATATCCACCAAATGGAAGAAGCTGGTACTTGGGAATAGATGCTGCAGAATCCTGTATGATGTCTGGTGCATGCCTAGGGACAGACTGGGAGATTTGCTTTGCAAGTAGAATTTATAACTTAAAACACCCAAACTTAGAATGTGCTAATAATATTCAAGTTTATATATTTCTACTCTTTGAATAATGTCAATGTTTGAGTCTGTGAATAACTAATGCCTTCTTTGGAAACAAAATAGGTAGCAGATGTAAGAATACAACTCTCAGATGGATTGCTATTTATTTTACAAATTAACCCATAATACTGAAACCACTCTATTGGAATGAATCTATTCTAATAAATGTTCTCTAAAGTAAATTTCAGCTGAGCCAGTTATTGTTTCAGGACTTGATTTTGTGATGAGGCCAATTACATTTTTATTTGGGCAGCATTACAGAAATGCTGAAAACTTGAGGATATGCCAACAGAAAGAAATTGGACTTATCTGGGTAAACCATTGCTTTTATTTGTGCATGATTGTGAGGAGTATATTTACTCAAACTCGAAGCTAACTTAAGAGGCACGTATTTTCAATATGTTAAGAATCTTTTAGACTATAAATCATTAGACTTATTAATCTATGGGAGTGTTCTAATGAAAGTTTTTGTGGAATCACCTATCAATTAAAGTTTGCAAAAACACAACACTCTGCCTTTGAATCCACGCTCTTTTTAGTAATATGCAAGATAGATCGTAAACTGTAACAAATGTATGGCTATGCTGTTTATTTGAATTATTGAATAAACTTTGATTAAAATATTCTAATGAACATTCCTTGAAGGAAAAAGTAATTCAAGCATTTTGTAAATGAAAAGTATGAAAAGGTAAATCTTGGCAAATTTGTTATTTCACCAGCTAAACACATTTTCTTAAGGAAGAGTCACAAATGAGGTCCCAGGCACTTAGGCAAAGGTGTCCATGTAATGAACGAGTTTTTTCATACGATTGGTGGCAATTTGCATCAGTTCCTTATTCTGCCTTTCCTGCTCTAATTCAATATTATTAATAAACCCTTGAGTTGAGGTAGAATGTCAGCTTGACTATGTGAGACCCTAGTCCAAGCAGGCCACAGTGAGTAGTGAATTAATGGAAACTCATTCAGTGAATAACAAAGTTTCTAGAATGTTTTCCCTGGCCGTCTGGGTCAGTTAGTTGGACTGGCATCCTGTGCACCAAAGAGGGGCCTACAGGAGGCAGCCAGCTGATGTTTCTCTCTCTCTCTTTCCATCTCTCTCTCTCCCCTTCCCTTTCAGTCTCTAAAATGAATAAACATATCCTCGGATGAGGATTAAGACCATTAAAAATTAGAATAATTATTTTTATTTTTCTTTCCAACATCCAATACACCATTAGTATAACTAATGTAGCCGCTTTAAAAGGCAGCAATAAGGAGTAGAAAGACGACTTCCAGTTTCATGTTAGATACAACTTGTGATCCACAGCACCATCAATGAAGAGGAGATGGAAGAAAAACCTTGAAGTTTTGCTTTTACGTTTTAGGGTAGAACATTTTCAAAATATGCTAAGTGTATTGAGAAACTCTGAAATATTGATAGTCTCCCATATTCAAAACTGCCTTTAATAAAAATGGTAGGCAGGCATTGGAACTAGTCTAACCTCTATCCCCAGCACGTAAAATGCTAATTATAATTAATGAAAGAGGCCTCTTCTGGGAATGTGATGTCCACCTTCTATGGACAGAACTGCCTCCGCATTTGTTGTAGTTTTCCAAGTGCACAAGAGGTTGGGTTTGATCCTGCACTCATATCCCTTGGCCTGTCTGCTTGGTGCATGGCACCATCGGCTTGACTACGCACACATGCCCTGGACATAAATTTTATGCATGGTACTTTCATGTTTTTTTTTCCCTTTAGCAGACACTAAATAAATTTCTTAGATGAGAGAGTGCCTGAAGCACAGGTTTCAAATCATTATTTACTGTGAAAATGGTTTTTAAAAAAGAAAGAGGAATATGTATACGACATTGGGTTCAAGAAGGAAAAGGATTGCCCAAAGCAAGAACCAGAATAATGTACTGTGCAGAAGTATCAATACATTAGAGATAATCAGGTACTCCCATTAGACTACAAATGGAACATCCTTGCAGCCCATAGGTTCTGCTTTAAAATAAGCCTGCAAAAGGATAAACAAAATAAGGTTTGTAAATGAGCTTTTCACTATATTCAAAGTGACTTACTAGTCTGATTTATTCTTTACATTTTCAAATTATTTAAAAGATTGAGTAGGTTTAAAAAAATTAAAGAGAGACAAAAGAGCAAGGATGTTTTCTTCTTCCTGGAAAGAACAAGAACAGAAAAATTATAAAAAGACCACAACACCAGATTTTTTGTGTGCTAATGAAATATATGAATTCCACTTTGGCAAAGATATAATTCATATATTAGAAGTAAGGAATCTTTGGCCACTAGAATTTTAAAGACTTACTTAGGCTATACCATTCTTTCTTGAACATATTTAGATATTGTATGAATACAGCCTGGAAAGATAAACTTTAAAAAATGCATCCCAGAATTTGTGGTTTTTCAATTACATTTGTCCAAAAATTCTTTCAGCTTATTCTGGTTCACTGATGAATAATTGACAGGGAATTGGCTATTTAAATCAAGTTATAGAAATTTAATTTGCCGATTGAATAAGGTTGCACAGATTATTTGTCATTGTAAACTCCTAATTCTACTAATTGAAGTCACTGAGGAATAAAAAATATAATGCCATTTATTTACTGTTCCTTACATTGTGTTAGCACCCACACTATGCTGCCTAAGATATTATTCACTACTCAGATACTTTTCTAGTCCAGAGTATGTTGGCTCAAATATTGGAAACTAGAACCCAAGGAAGGGCGATTTGTTTTCTTTGATTTCTTTAGAATTCTTTTTTTAAAAGTGGAAACTCCCATGGTTTTTCTTAACTATAGAAGATATTTTATTTTTTTTCCTTAAATAAAAATATGTATATATTTTATTATATATTTATATATATAATAAAATATATATATTTTATTATTGCATTCAATATCTGATATTCTCCACATAGGAATAGGCCTTTACTGTGTCTAGAGATAGCAGATGCTTTGGCATTTTGGGCTTATTACTCATCTTCACAAAATTAATGCATCAGATACCTCACAGTAGTTATTAGTTTCTCAGTAATTTGGGGATGTTTCTTCATATATTCATGTGATGACCAGCACTTCACCCAATGATTAATTATTTCAAATATTTATATCATTAGGCAATATTGGTGTATGAAATTCTTTATAATAATATAAGAAATTACAGAATAAACAATACATTATTGGTTGGAAGCAAACCATTCCTGTTGTTAATGTACTAGGATGTAATGAAAGTCATTTTCACACCATTTGACTTGAAAGAAATAAACTAATATTGAACTGGAAGGCAGATGTCATGTGACCCAGGCAGAAATGAGAGCCCTGAGACCTGGGAATATCCCCGAACTGCCTTCACCTTCTCTTTCTCCTCTTATGAAGAGGACGTGTTAATCCATTCTTCCTAGACTTGTCATAAGAGTAAATTGGATGATTCATGTGTCATGAATATTAAATTAGACAGCTTTGGTGTCATTTCAGATGTCCCCTTCCCTTTGGCATCTTCCCTGACCTGCTTCATTTACTGATGTCAGGTGCTTCTGCTGTATGTCCTCTTTGTACTTGGAGCATTTTTTTCTCAAGCACCCAATGTACGGTACTTGTCATTTCCTTGTCTATCCCCCTCTTTCCTGCCCTCCAGACTGGGGGCTCCTAAGAGCTAGTCTTTCATCTCTGTATTTTCAGAACCTTGAATAGTACTTAAATTTTGCTCAAAGAATAATTTTATGAAAGAGCTTGATTAATCTTAATATTAATAAAGTAGTTTCTACAGTGTTAGTTAAACAACAATTCAGCTTTTATTTATATCTCCAGTGAAAGTGAAAACATTTTAATATTTTACAGGACCTGAATTACAACCTAATGTTATAATCAGAGTCATGTTTTTGATATTAGGTTTACTTAAGAAAATTCTCTAGCAAGAAATTAGTAGTATGAATTTCTTAAAGACAGGATTAAAAGGTTAGAAAGAGGGTGTATGGAGAATCAGAATATGCATTTTTTAACCAGAAGTGAGTGTAGAAAAGCCATTAAAAAACACAAATATCAAAGACTATTAAAACAAAGAACCAAACAAAACTACATGGAGATCTGCATTATGTTTAACCCCCAGTGGCAGGGCCTCTTCCCAAGCAGAATAAAACAATGAAACACAGTAGGGAAAACCTGTATTTTCTTCCATATTTTACAGAGAGAAAGGCAAAGTGATGCATCCACCGTGGAGAAAAAGATCCATATAATTCTCTGTGTCTTATCTCTGTTTTCTTAAAAAGCCTCTCAGGCCTCCAGCACCACACTCTTTTTTGTCCCCACCAGGCCTGAGACAGCCCCATACTGACGGGATCCATCTAGTTCTGGCTCTAAACTCGCGACGGCTGCCAGCATGGCAGGCAGCTAGGAGACATCACTTGTTCAGAAAAGTGGCATTGCTTCAGTGGTTTTCAAACTTTAACATCTGTCCCGGAGTGAGAAAACTAATTTGCACTTAATCTAAACAGAAGTATAATTGAAATAAAAATGTCTTATGAAAGAAATTTTACAGTTCCTCTTCTCCCTCTCCTCTGCTCCTCTCCACTCCTTAGTGTATTTAATTAAAAATACTGGTCCTAACCCACCAATTTCTTTTTATAGGAAGTTTAAAAGACACTTTGCTATTGCTTAAACATGGCTCTTGGAGTCTTATGCCACAACCCAAGCTGCTTATAAAGTTGTTTATAATATTAAAAACAGGTTCTTTTTCCGGGATGTGTCTTAGTTCATTCAGGCTGCTATCACAAAGTACTACCTACTGGGTAACTTATAAACAACATAAATTAAATAAGTTTCTCACACTTCTGGAGGTTCAGAAGTCCAAGTTCAATGTGTCAGCATTGGCAGGTAAGAGCCCGAATTCTGGTTTATAGATCTTGACTTCTTTCTGTGTCCTCATGCGGTGAAAGGAGCTAAGGGTCTCTCTGGCATTTCTTGAATAAGGGCACTCATCCCACTAGTGAAGTCTTCACCCTCATGACCTAAGCACCTCCCCAAGGTCCCACATACTGTACCATCACCTTTGGGGTTAGGATTTCATTGGATAAACTAGGAGGGCAAAATCAGTCACATCATGGCAGGATGATTCTGCTATAAAAATAATAGCTTTCTTCCATATTATTACCTAAGAAACTTGAGAACTGAGGAAGTTAAATGGCCTCAGGTTGATTACTTAGTGCTTCTTTTGTCATGTGTCATTTTAAACCTCTCAGTTCAATACCTCTTTCCCGGGCCTGGACAGAAAATGTCCCTGGCCATGAGAAGAGCCACACTGGTCATGTATGCCAGGGTTCCTGATCTGCTATATAGTCCTTTTACTAAAACGGTAGATCTATCTATCTATCTATATCTATCTATCTATCTATCTATCTATCTATCTATCTATCATCTATCTATCTATCATCTATCATCTATCTATTGTTTAAATTTCTGCTCTACTGTAAGATGTGAACTAATTATAAAATATGTGTGACTTTGTTTACTTTGGAGTTTAAATCACTTCCCACAGAAAAATTTCCTTCTGTCACAGGCAGGTGGTCTATTCCCAGATGTCTTCCCGTGCATTCTCTTCAGTGCTTTGTCCTGATGCTTGTGTAAGTTCTCACCAAGCTGTTTCCATGTTGGCCATGGGGGATGCACTGTTTGAATGCACCATCAATCTCACTGCCGCCGCTTCTTTTCCAGGTGGCAGCGGATTGAGCTTATGCCACAATTCATCATCATTATCAACATACTCAGCGAGGCATATGAATGGCACTACGGGATTTTACATAAATATGGAAGTGTGGCTCATGTCTTTGTGGACATTAAAATAAAATTAAATCAGAGGCAGACACCATAGGCAATGCTTAACCTGGTAATATGGTGACTGTTTGCTGATGCCACTAAACCATATTTCCAGAACATTAGTTTTCAAGGGATTCAATCAACTCCTGGCAAGATGTGCAAAAACAACTGAACGAGAAGCCTTTTTCAAAAGAGTTTTCCTATTTCTGCTACCAAACCCATCTAAGAGAAATATCTCTTGGTGTAAGC